>JAPDSC010099892.1:31522-48589 GCA_026290005.1 Latrodectus geometricus | reverse complement strand
TATATATATATATATATATATATATATATATATATATATATATATATTTAGAAAGAGAGAAAGAAAATTGATATTTACATAAAAATTTATATTTACATAAAATTTACAACAATTGCAATACTTTACTAAATTAAAACTGAAGATATTTCTATGAGAAATGCTTCATTATATTTATAATATTAACTTTTTTAAAAACATTTTATTGATTGAAAGATAATATGCAGTAATTATTACAAATGTTAGTTAATTTAAGGAATATAAAATATTTGGTTTTGTTCATTTTCGATAAAACTTTTATAAGCTCAATTATTAAAAGCATCTGAATAATTCTTAAAATTTTAATATTATGATAGGAATATGTTCCTCGACTAAAACATTTTGCTTTGCTTATTCGTATTTTCTTGTTAGTTAAAAAATTAAATTTAAAATAGAAACAATAAAAAATCAGCAAAAGAAAATTTAAAAAAAATCAACATATATTAAACTATATTGCTTTCTGAAAGTCATTTAAAATTTATAAAACGTTCTAGCTAAATAATCACTAAAATAATTTGCGAATCAGTTTAACTAATAAAGTTTATTTTTTAATAATAGTAGCATCACAAAACTGAAATTATTCGTATGTATCTGGGATTTTGGCATCTAATTCTAAGACATTTACATATTGGTCTAAAATATATTACATATTTCAAAATTCTTGAGCAATCACTAAAGTTATATGGAAAATACTATTCATTTTCTATAATACTGAATATGAATAATATTGAAAATACTATTCATATCATTAAATTATTATATTATGCCAATTTTTTTTAATTTATTGTCCTTCCAATTAACTTTAAAAAAATCAAATAATTTTCAGTTTATATTTTACTTAATATTTTGATTTGAAAATAATGTTCTATTAAAACTGATCCTGCAGAGATGGGTGTAAATTTTTTACAAGTCCTAAGAAATACTGCATAAAATGTTTAACAAAACTTATTCAGGCAATATGTTTACTTCAATATTTATTCTAATGAAAAGAAAATGAAATAGAAAACCCTATCTCTATCCGTTGACCCAATTTTCTGCCAAAACATCTACCTCCCAGTCTCGAAAGCCTTTTTAAATTTATCTTGACAGTTATTTGGAAGCAGCATCACTTAAATGACCACTCCCTCGGGATCATTTTCACAGACAACCGCATTCAGTTTGATAAGGTTTGTCGCTCGACGATTACTCAGCCATGAAAATAGTATCCCTAGTGTCTGATAATTTCACAACTATCATATATTTTGAAACAAAAACCCTTATCCAATAAAACGTCTTTATTTATTCAAGAAAAAGTAGAAAAGCAGAAAGGTTTTAAATGGCAAAAAAAAAAAAAAAAACATTTTGCTATAAGCATTTTTTTAAATATTTTCTTGTGAAAAAACAGAAACTTTTAAGCAGACTATAATTGAATTTACTTTCAATATTTCAAATTTCTCATTTCCCACACTTCCTTCCTCTGGAATTGTTTGAAAGTTTTGTTAGTTAATTTTTATAGAGGTAATATTTGCTTACATGTTGGAGAAATAGTAATTAGTTCTTAGTTTGATATGTTGTTTGAATGAAATTTTGATAATAAAAATAAAGCTTTTATAAAAAGTATTTTTTTTTTAAATAAGAATTCATATAATGGAAATTTTAACTAGTTACTTCTTATAAATGATGTTAACATCTTAAATGTATTATTCATTCTTACATGAAATAAATTTATATTTATAAGAAGAAAAACATCATAAATATTTTTTAATATGAAGTTTTTCATCTCGAGTAATTAGTGTAGATTTTTCCTGATTGTTTCATAATTTTAATGTATAATTTTAATTCCTCTTCATTTTATCTTTATTAAATTGCAAGCGTTTTTGTTAGAAATGTGAACAACAGATAAAGATTCTTCTTGAAAAATACTGTAAAATATATATAATAATCAATACTAATGGTTTCATGCAATATCCATTGTCAATATAAAGTATAATAATAAAGATCAAAATATAGAGAATTTTGCACTTTTCTTCATGACAATAAAAGTTTATATAAATTCAAGTACGTATTTGACCCTCCAAAATTATTTCGTTCGAAAGGTTTCTTTGAGAGATAACGTATATGTTAGCATGCAACAGTTACAACGAAACACAGAAACTCTTGAATTAAATGATATTAGGGTTTTCTTTCAATATAAAATTGCAGGAAAAACTGAAAACAAATTAAAACTCTAAATGTGATTACTTATCTCCCTAAGTAATTTATATAATAAATTATAATAATAAATTTTTGAAAAACTTGACTTAACATTGAGTAGTAATATAACAAAATGAATTATTAAGCACTTCAGTATTTATTTTAGAACAGTTATTATGATTAGTTGTTGCCTCAGGAATAAATAAATAAAATTGTTTTACTAAAACATTCTAAAAATTATGAATATATTTTTTGATCGAGTTATCCATAAATATTATATTTCAGAAAGGTTGTAATTATTTAAGTAACAAAGTATTATATTTAAATCATCATTTCAGATGTATAAAAGAAATTGATAAGACAGCTATTCGGAAAAATGTAGTGCACTTGTTAAAAACATATTTAAGCCAATTTAATTTGTTGAACAGTAATTGATACTTCTGTCTTTATTCAAGAATACTTATTTGTAAATCTACTCAAGGAAAGGATATAAATTGTCAGGAAAAGTATTTAATTTCAGTATTGCTTGTTAATCTTGATAATTGCTTTTGTATGAATTGTAAAATATTTAAAATTATTTTTATTTTAAGATTTAACGCTAGCTTTATTTTTAATTTTATATGTTTTCACATCTCAGTAATCAAATGTTCTACTTAATATAAAATACGATCTTTATATAATTGACACATTCGGCCTGATATATTTGCTTCCTTACATACAGTTTCAAAACGTATGTATGGAAATTTACATTTTGAAACATTTCATGGAAAATATAAATTTTCATAACGTTTTATACTAAGCTTAGTGTGTTATATTATAACTTTACATTTCTTTTTGATAATGAATTTATTATCATATTATGTTTCATATGTAATTTAATTAAAATCTAATAACTTTGCATATAAGTTGAAACACCAATGAATTGTTTGCGTTTCAATATCTACATAACTAAATATGGTTCAGTTGACTAATAAATAGATTATTTATTATATAACTGTTCATTTAAAAGATAACTGTTGTAAAATATGCTTCCACTTCAATGGATGATCACAGTAGTTTAATCATTAAATTCTTTTCCTATTAGAAGTGATAATATCCATTCCAACTATGGTATCAGATTGATACTTTTTTTGCAGATTAAGCATTCATCTTATCTCAGACGATGGTATCACGACAGCACGTGTTGGTTGCATGTACTTTAAGGTACTATTCTTCACTGTTAAGGAAATGTTTTGTGTATCATAGTTTATTAGTGCAAAATATCCTTATCTTCATTAAATCGTTGACCTTTTGCCTAATATTATATTCATAAAGTAAATTGAATTTATTTTATTGTTGGTTACATTGTACTCTAAGTCTGTTGTTCTAAATCTGCTCTCTGTTGCATTTTAAGTGATTAATTAATATCAATAATTTACTGTTAAAAATGAGTTGTAAAGTAAGCTGACAGGTAACTTATTTTTTAACCAAGACTATTGATTATTTTTATCTAAAATGTAGATAATGGTTTCTAGATGGCAGTAAAGTTACTTGTGATATTTCCTAAGAACTATTTAACAAAAAAATAGTAGGTCACTTTTTATATATCATTTTTCTACATGATTAAAAACTTGTCAGGAAATGGATTTAAATTAAACAAACAAAAATCTAATAATTAAGGAAGAAAATGTCCTTTTGAAAGTTGGTAGCTAAGTTAAAGGCTTAGTTAAAAATAACTTGTAAAATATTAAATTAAGAAGGGAACTAGAACTAAACACGCCAAGGAAATGAAAAGATGCCTGTGGTTAAAAAAAAATTAAGATTTTAAAACAGTTATAAAAACATAAAGTGCCTAAATACCCATGTAGGGGGGAAATGAAATTCTATTTGATACAAAGGACATTGTACAATTGATTATATGCTTACTATACATATATGATGGGAGTTAATTTAAAAATAAAGTTTTTTTTAAATTATATTACTTAAGATTTATTTAAAATAAGCAATATCTCTAATAAAATTAAAGAATGTTTAGTTACAATAATAGTAAATTTTAAACTTGGGAAAATATTTAGTTACTATAATATTGCATGCATTTGTTTCATTTCATATTTAGTTATAAAATTGGAAATTGAGAATAGTGATATCAATATATCAAAATTTTATAAATATTAATGGAATTAGGATTTAAAATGAATAAAGAATATAGAGATAGATGAAATAAGAAATTAGATAATACGTAATAAGATAGTGATTAGAAAAATACGTCATTTAATTATTTATAAACCAAGCAATCAATTGCAGCCCATAAAATATAAACCCATTCATTGATGCAGTAACTAGATATGTAATTGGTGTGGAAGTTGATTTTTAAGTTCCACTTCATTACTGAAGTAGTGTTCCAGTCTTAAAAATTGGCAATGAATTCTAAAAAATTAGACGCATTGATCTTTATAATTGATTTCTGAGCTTATAAAAAATGTATGATGAAAAATATTACCAAAACATGTGAAAATCAGTTATTTTGAAATTTGTTTTAGTCCCATCTCTATGAATATCATCAAAACTGATATTTCTCTTAAATGAAATTAAATGATTTTTGCATCAAATTGCTTGGAACAATAATAAACAACCAAACTAATATGCGTAAATATAATTGGCTAAAATTGCTTGATTGATAAAAACAATTTTTTGTGTACATTTTAAGATACACAAAACACATTGAAACGATATTTAATAAATTTTTCTGCCCTTTTATGCTATTAACTGTTTCTGTACTTTTAAAATTTGAATATTTCTTTAAATATTTAAAAATTGTATGTTATATTATATTGCATATAAAAATTTTAATATTTTGTATATTGTTGCAAGATAATGTGTACAAAGTATACTTTATAAATATACTTTATCATGCTTATCGTGTAAAGACTTACTATCAAAATTAGCAAGTTTTTATTTTTATTGAAATTTTTACTAACCTAAATTTTATTTCCATATCAAAATTCTCATTTTTTTAATTTAATCAAGCTGAGAAGATATTTTGACACAATTTTTAATAAATGTAAAAAAATATACTTAAAAATTTGAAACTTTTACAATAATTAGTAAAGACTGCCCTTTAAAATACTATAACGGTAATTAAATTAATCTGCAATTCACATATACGAAATGTTGTTTTCTGTATAATTTTTAACTTAAACAATTAAATAATATTTGTTTACAAAATATAACACACAAACACACACACACACACACACACACACACACATATATATATATATATATATGTATTCTTTCATGAATAAATTTTAATTAACAATTTATGTGTTTTTCGTACATAATATTAAAATTAGAAGTAAAAAAAGAAGTGCATTGTAAAAAAAACTTTAGAATTTGCTATGATGTATATTCAAAGTAGTATTTTTTCTGTTTCATATTCCATGTAGATTGTTTTAAAGAGAAAATATTCTCCTCTTACAATATTATAAATAAAAGTTTATGAAAATTAAAAAGGACAGCCAATGAATTTTTTCGAAGTTACTAATGAATACTTCAGGTTCACTAGCAATTCTATGATTTAGAATTGAATTATCAACATGCATTTTGAAAAGCCACACGTATTAGAAAATAAATATTAATTTTTCAAATTACAATAAATTTTAAGTCATACGGGTCAAATAGAATAATCAATGATCTTGATTTTTCTTCGTAGACATCTTGTTATTGATACTTTATATTTAGCTTCCATATATCTTTCCTATGTCATTTCTTTAAACTAAGCTTTCATATTTCTTTTTCTGTATAATAAGCTGTCACATTTCTTTTTTTATACTAAGCTTTCATTTTTATTTGCTTTTGTATTTCTTTTGGACTCACTTTAATGTGTAATGTGGGCATCTAACTTTTCCTTTTGTAACTATAAAATAAAAAGAAGGATAATATATGTAGAATGCTCAAACGTATTGAATTTCTTTCCACGTATGTCTTTGCATATTATCCATTTTTCGGCAGCAGCTGTTTTATGCTTTTTTGATATAACAAATAGAAAATAATAGATTCAGGTCAAATATTGCTTTTGGTTGAATTTTCAACTGGAGTCTTAACTGTAAAGTGTATTTTCTTTATGAAAGCTGTATTTTAATAAGATTATTTATGTGTGTAGAATAATTCAAGCGTAATGGTATCATAAACATTGCAGTAAATTTACTTTTTGGCCATACATTTAAAATATCATTGTTCATATATCAAATTTCTTTATTAATTGTTTATATTTAGAATTGTAATTGAACTTATTTGCAATCATTATTGGTGTGATTTTTTCTTACTTTGATTTATCTACCTATCGTTTTTCTCAGCTATTATTTTTATTTTTGTTACATGTTTTTACTTTATTAAAATACATTTTAATTTACATAGCATTTTTGAAGTTAAAGAAAGAATTTTTTTAATTATTTAGCTTCAGAAAAAATGGTCCGTTAACAATGTAAATTTTATTTTATATTCATAAGAAAATATTTAAAATATTTTCATTTTAACATTTTTTAATTAATAAAGGGCATTTATGTTGCTGTAATACTGTTTTTTGTTTAATCAGAAATAAGCTAATAAATGACACAAAATCCAATCATATAAAGTAAATTAACTTTCTTCCGCCTTCATCATCGAACAAAGAAAAGGAAATATTTGTAGAGTGGCAAAGGAAATGAAAATAACAAAATTTTTAAAATGTTTTACAATTTTTTTTGAAATAACAATTTAACATTTTAAACTAACTTTAGTTTCAATAAAATATTAAATTTAGTTTGAGTGAAAACAATATTTATAATCCTTTATTAAGCATTTGAAATCATTTTTATCCTTTATTAAACAAATTCTTCAAGATCATCACATTACCTTGTTAAAATCTTTTTGCAATGTCTAAAAAGCGCTCGTTATTGCTAATAACAGGGTAATTTGTAATAGCATAGCTAAAATAACTGATAATGGATTGCTTGTAAATACATTTTCAACTTTCTCAAAATGTTTTTTCTTTAAATTATTCTATTAAACTTTGTTTAATGATTACTTGATTAATGAAAATTTGATTAATAATTAAATATAAATGGTAAATATGAAAACATTATTTTTGTAGAATATTATATTTTGGAAATTAGTAAACACTTATTTAGTGTTTGTTTCTTTTTTCAAAATGTGTTCCATGAAAAAAAAACTTTTATAGTAATGATAATTATTATTTTGTTTTATTATTATAAATTTATTTAAAAAAATAATGAACATTATTTTTTCTGAAATAAGGAAGAAATTTAATTTTTTTTATTGCAGATTAATTTTGATACATCGCTGAACCATTTCAAGCAATCTCTTCGCAAAAAAGCAATATATTTCAAAAACACACATTTTCATTCAAATAGACATAATAGACATAAAATTCAAATCTGCTCATTTATTGGTATTACGATTTATTTATGAATTTTCTTTGTTTAGAGAAAGCTTTGAAAAACTAATTCAAGATAGTTAAATTTATATTAAATTTACTTCGATTTATTGAAATATAAAATATAATTATAGGTGTTTCAAAACTTACCTTTATTTTATACACTATTATCATAACCATTCCCAGTAAATCTTTGATAAAATTTCGATATTCATGACACAACATCTTCGGTTCAGCTTTATTTGAAATTTATTTCAATCTTAAACTGAGTGAATTCAATTTATTCCTGACACCAACTTCGTAAATATTGTCATTTGCCTGATTCTTTTCCCTAACTTATTTTGTGATGTCCTACAAATTCGAATCTATTGAATGCCAGAAGATCTGTGGCGGAGTAAAACAAATGATACTATTAAAATTACTTTTATTCTCATATTTCCTTTATATATAATTCTTTTAAAGTGAATACCCAGAGAATTCAGTGTTTGAAAATCTTTAATTCAATACATCGCGTTTCACGATGTATATAATTAAAGATTTTCACATTAGAAATGTATACATTGAAATGTAGAATTGTAATGTAAACTGGGATGTTTCTCAGGATAAAAAATCTCTAAGATAAAAAAAAAAATATTTATTTCATAACAAAAAAGATTTCCATAGAAGCTATATGAGAATATTCGTAATTAATCCTCTTAATCTCTAAAGAAGACTAAAAAATAGGTAAATTATTTATCAAGCTTTGGAAGTCAAATCTAAATTAGGAAAACGTATTTCCCGGTCATTTTTTATGGCTTATTCTAATTGAATTTTAATGTCTCAATATGTATTAACCCAACACAAATGTTTCTTAAGTCTTTTTACAATAAATATTTTAGATATAAGAAAGCAAAAGATGCACGAGAAAACTAAATTAATATTATTTAGCTAATTTGTGTACAAAAATCTATTGTGAAAATTCTGACTGATAGAAGTACTTTGCGAGACCATTTTGATGCAAATAAAATAATTTTTCAAAGAATCAGGTGATAGAAACTGATAGCTAAAATTTTAACTCTACAACAAATCTCTTTTTCAAAATTTTAATTAATAATATAAATATTAAAGTTCCATTTTCTTTGGACATGAGCACCATCTAAGTAAATAGATTAAATGCATATTATAATTCAAATTTATAATACTCACATAAATTTAAATATCCAAAAGATTTTTAGACAAATAAAACATATATTTGAGTGAAAAAAATAAGATTTGTTGAACTTTATCCTTAAAGTAACATTTGCTAACAAGTAATAATTAAATATTGCAAATACTTAAATGCCTTTACTCATAAATATTTTATATTTTTGAAGGAAGAATTTGCAGATGTAATTTTACATTTAAATGTTAATTTTTCCAGAAATATTTTTACTGAAATTAAATTGTGAATGAAAATTTAAAACGTACTGTAGCTGCATTTATATCATTTTTAAAATAGGTATCTTACAAAGTACTGAGTGTTTCAAGTACATTTAGGTACTTTCATCTAAGATTTTACTATTATGAAAAATATGGATATTTACATATATATTCTCTAAAAAATATAGTGCAAATGAAGCCCTTAAAGAGTAATTGAATTATACAAAGAAGTGGCAAATATGATTTTAAATACCAGTCTTGTAAATAAAAACCGAATTACTTGTATTAGCTAAATAAAATAGCCAAAGGTGAATCTCAAAAATTATTTATTTTAATTTATTAATTTATTTATTATTAGTGGAGCACTTTGCTTACGCTATAAATTAAATAATAAGTTGAATTAGTAAAAATAATAAATATTTTTAAGTAAGAAAACATTCTATTGGAAACTATACTTCACCAGAAATTAATTTCAAACAATGCATAAGCATGCTTTGGAATGAGTTTAAAATTATTATAGTTTGTGAATAGAATTATGGATAAATTATGATAAAATATTTATTTTATTACTCAACGTAATATAGAGAATGATAATATACATAAAATTCAAATCTGCTCATTTATTGGTATTACGATTTATTTATGAATTTTCTTTGTTTAGAGAAAGCTTTGCAAAACTAATTCAAGATAGTTAAATTTATATTAAATTTACTTCGATCTATTGAAATATAAAATATAATTATAGGTGTTTCAAAACTTACCTTTATTTTATACACTATTATCATAACCATTCCCAGTAAATCTTTGATAAAATTTCGATATTCATGACACAGTATATGATATTCGGTCTTCATGATACTTCCTTCTTTGAAAATAATCTATTATTTATATTACTAAAAGCAAAATTGCGTAATTATGTTGACACTACCAGCTTTAGAAACTAATATTTTTTTCTTTTCAAACGGAGATTTTCTCATATGCATTATAGGTTTTACTTATCTTTATTTATTGAACTAAAAATTAAATTTTATTCTGAAGATGGCTGCCATTAATCCTGGACAAATAATCTTTTCCCTGCTAAGGCAGCTTAAGTTAATTACCTTCTAGTAAAATATTCTAAAACATAATAATGCAAAATAATAATGCAATTTTGCTCTTAAATTTGTAAATAAAAAAATTCTCTGGAAGGAAATTGATTAGCGTTACTATTTGCTGAATAATTGTTTAAAAATAAACTATATAAATGATATTAAAACTAATTTAAATAAAATGTATATAATATCAGCTTAATTATAGGCTGGTATAAGGATTCATATTTATTCCTACTAAAACAGTATGTCGATCAGAAATTTAAGACAGTTATAGTATTTGAAAAAGGATTAGAAAAAAATCTTTTATACACGACATGCAACCGATTACGGGATGACATATTAATTGTTTCTATTCTATATTAATATCCAAATAATTTTTGCCATCTTATAATCTTAACTTTAAATTAAAATTATTGTTTCTTGGTATATATGAATCTTAACTGCAAATGTGAAGATAATTTATAGATTCTTATTAAACAATAAATTTACCTTAATCCTTATTACAAATTTGTTAATCATATATTTACCATTCACAAATATTTCACAAAATAATTAAACAGTTTAAAATAAATAAAGAAGAAAAGTTATTTGAATAAAGTCATGCAATTAAAACGTGCTAAGAAATTATTGCAGTAAGATATTACTTTTTCTATTTCTACAATGCATATTATATTTTGCTATATTATTTATCTAATTCGTCTATTTTTACTCATATTTTTCCTTGATTTTTGAGAAAGATTTTGTCAAACTTTCCGACTCAATAATGAGAGGCAAAACCACGTAGTCAAAATATCAATACGTTTAACAACACAGATTCTACAAATAATAATTTGAAATATCTAATACATTTCTCGATCTTCAAAAATATTATATTTTTAATTTGATATATATTGCATTTCCTTTTAATACATCCTTACCTTTTATTAGTGGTAAGAAAATAGTTTTCAATCAGGAAAAAGAATTATCAATCTATATGTCAATCGTAATTTATGAAATTCACGTAAATTACGATTGATATTTTATACACTAATATTTCGTATACAATATAAGAGACTGTATAATACAATATAATACGAATAGACTGTAGATAAAAAACATTAAAATTAAAATATCATGAAAATATGAAAAGCATGAAAATATTTAAAGAGCATTTTCATTTGAATAAAACCATGAAAACGCACACTAGCATAAAATATTTTCATTTTAACTTATAAGGAGAATCTATCTGGATTAACTTCCTCAAAAATAATATAAGAATAAATCATTTTACACACACACACACACACCATTTTTCAGTCATACAACTCTTACTTTTCAAATTTCAATAAAATATTTTAGTGAATTTTTTGATATTTTAGAGCACTATCAAATATGTTCTTAAATCATCCATTACGATTTTGATAATGTTTTCAGCAGGTTTAAAATGTATTCCCTCTAGCATTACACTCAGATTATATTTCCTTTTATGTTTCCCATTTTTAAAGGTTTTAAAAGATTTTGCTCCCAAGAACTATGAAATATTTTTATCGGATGTTCTTAGATAACTTTTAAAGAAGTCTTATTATTTAGCTTCCTGATACCATAACAAATAATTTATTCTATTTTAACAGTTTTCATTTTCAAACATTTCCAAACTGGAATTTTTCTAAGATTTGTCTTTAGCAAATGTAATAGGACATATATTTATATATTACCAGAATAAATGACGTATATTTCAAATTTCTACCAACTTGAAACTTGTATGTGTGAGAACAGCATTTTAAAATAAATTGGAGTTGAACATGAATTTGGTTTGTGTTAATAAATATTGCATTTGCAAATATTTTTGTTTTAAGGAACAATATGTTTAAACAAAAATGAAGAGAGAGATGATAGATTTATCATATAATATTCAAAATAAAAAACTGAATATATTTCTTTTATAAACTACTTTATTGATTTTTCCATTATATGTGACATCATGTTTCGAATTTGTTTTTTGACCACATAGATTGTATATATCTACATTCTTTTATAAGAAAGGTTTAAGTATTTAATTGCATTACTTTTTATCACTTATAAATATTTAATCTTTAGAGCTAGAGAATTTTCTCATATTTCGAGTTATTAATAAATTTTACAGTTGACTGATTCACAATAAAAATTAAAGATAGGAAAATCATTTATAGCTTTTATAAAAAATCGTTCCTTGTAATAAGATATTTGTTTTTACATACTTATTTGAGTTAATGTTGGTGGAATTATTCTAAGATTTTAAGAGTTCTTGTAGTTCTATACCTTAATTAAAATGAATTTATACCTAAAATATTTTATAATTCTTCAAATTTATCGGAACAAAAATAAAATATATTTTTGGATTATGAAATATGAATCTGTCATGTAGCTGTGAAAATAGTGAAAATTTGAAATTTTTAGTATTGCGAAATCAAAATGGAATATCTTTAAACTCAACAGATATTTTATGAATGATAATAATTATTATTTTCTTATGATGTATTTAATATATATATGATGATGATGATGATAAATATCTCTTTTCTAACAGTAGACAATTCTATATCTAATCTTAGTGAAAGTACAATAATAAAAGATATGAAGCTCATGATAATTATTGAAGAAACGTCTTCGAAAATGTTCCTTAAAATGTGCATGTACAAGAACAATATTATTTGTATTCTAAAATAGATAAAAGCCAAACCCATTGAACAGGAAGCATATTAAAAACCCAAATTATTTATTCTTCCTAAAATCTGTAAATGAATAATTAAATTTTATTATGAAATTTAACAATTAGTTATATATTAAACTCATCCCAGTTTTGTAATTTAATAAATAGTTAATTTTGTTAATTGGGGATGAGTATATATACAAATCAGTTATTGTAGATGTGGAAACCTTTCACATTTTAAAAGGACTTGCATCGTTGTGCGAAAATTTCTAATTGTATTTCATGTTCTTCCGGAGATTTTATGATCTTATGACAGGAACATTTGAAATATTTCATAAAATTCAGTATACTTTGTCTTCTAGCATTTACTGTTTTACAGAAATTTGCAGAAGCTAAATTTTATAGATAAAATTCTGATGTTTGACGTTGTCACTATGTAGTATAAAGTTAAAATGTCTGTCAATCCAATTTTCTTATTTAAGGAAAAGCCATTTAATACTTAGTTGTAAACTTTGTTTGATAATAAGCAAATAATAAAAATAATCTCACAAATTGAGGTGGAGAATATTGTGAGAGATCTCAGTAAATACGGGGTTCAATATCCATGATGGGTATTTGATAACTGATATAAGTAATAACAAGCAGGCTGATGTTCTTACAAAAAGGGCACAAAGTTATTTCAAAAGAGATCTTCTATACTTTCATTATATTTACAAGGGCCCACATCAAGAAAATAATGAAACATTATACATTGCAAATTCAATCGATGTTAAACTAAGGACTAAGGAATTTGAAGATCTTTTAATAATTCTCAATAGATTATGGCATCATGTTGTAATGTATTTCTATTTTTCTAAATCCAAACTGTCTTGAAAAGTATCTTCACTGAATCTCTGAAAATTCTGCTTTTTTTGTAATGTGGAAGGTCCAAAATATGGCAGAATTTAACAGATCAGAATTTAACAAATCCGAAACAAATTTCTTCATTGTGATTCATTTTATGGTGACTCTGAAACCATTCCACATATATTTTAAGACAATAGCTTCAGTCACTTCTTTTATTCCAAACCCGTTAACCTTAAGGTGCATTCGGGGCTCTCCTACATTCCTGTACTATATAGTTTTTTCTACTTTTTTTTTCATGCCACGTCTTTTCTATGTTTTCCTATATGGGTATTGTATTTGACTTACTATTGGACGTATAGAATTTTTAGTGTTTTAACTCAGATGCAACTATAGAAATTAAAACTTCTATCTCTTGTTTTCCAATAGATTTAAAAGATTAACAGTATTAAAGTTCTATTTAGTAGAATGTAAAACTAAATCATTTAGGAAAGCTGTAAAGTATTTGAACTTATCAGATGAAAAGAGAAAATAACATTATACTCCTTTTATTTTGCTACCTCTTTTATTTTTTATACTGTAAAATTGATATTTACATAATATTTAATATTTATCAATTTAAAAAATATAATATAATCTAGTATAATCATGAAAGATTAACACCTAACAAAAATTTAGGTGTACATAATAATTTACGATGTAATCTGTTTTAAAATTTTGATACTATTTACTTTTGAAATGTGATACTTTTTGAAATGAGCAGGTGGTATTTCTTTGATTTTTAACTCAAATATATAAACGGTTATTTGTTTTCAGCAATAATTAGACTACAAATTTTTAGTTATTAGTTAGACTGGAAAGATTAAGTCTTTCAAAAACTTATGTATGTAAAAATATTAAGAAAAAATTAAGTAAATGTGAAGTAAAAAACTTATTTCTATAAGTATTTTACTCTTAAGATCAGTAAATTTATTAAATAAATCAATATTTTTAATTAAAAAGCAAATTTTTTGCCACAACAATAAATTGGTTGATTTTTAAATTAGCACTTATGTCAGAGATTTAAAGTGTTTCATCTTTTAAAATCAATCATATTCTGTTATACACACTGTGATATTTCTAACAATTATTTAAAATGTCATGTGAAGAAAAATTTTATAAAACTACCTCTTTATTTTAGGCCATACGCAGATTTTATTAATTTATATTTAAAAAATTTTAATTTTTGTTCATTAATTTTTAAGAGACCCTACCTCATGTAGCTGATTTGTTTGTAGATCATTTAAGATAGAATTTGCCTTGGTACGTAAGATTATATTCTAAAAAGCATTAAAATTATGTAGTAAAAGTAACAATAACATAAGTTAGGTGAAAGAAACAAAGTGCATAAAATTATAAAAATGTTGAAATAAGCTTTAAAAGAATCCATATTTCATAGACAATAACGACACAGTAAAGTGAATTTTTTTTTAAACATTGTAACATATTTCTTGTTTTTCTAATTCACAACTATTTTATCTGGTTTAGAAGTATAAAATTCTTTGAAAAAATCTTAGGAATCATATAAAAAAATGATTTTATGTCACCGACATGTATCAAAGAAGTTTAACGTAAAAATCACAAAATTATATCTTACATTTTTAAAAGTAATGCAACATCTCACATTAATTTTGATGGTGGAAATATTCTTAGATATAAAATATATAGAAACTACATTTAATATATAATGAAGTGAAAAATAATTTATTATTTAAGTAAAATTAAATATTGTATAAAGTTGTTGCAAAAATGATAACATGATAATTTTGGTTTTTGGTAATTAATTCTTAAATTCCTTTTATTTAATTTTTTTAAAACAGAAAACATTTGTTATGTTTAAAATAGTTAGTTTTGTTGATTTAAATATCTTATGTAATGTCTCACATTTATATATTTTTGAAAGTTTTCAACGTTTAGCTAATTACATTTTAATAATATAATTTAAATAAAAAATTATTCTGTAAGACTTACTTATATTAACACATACAAATAATCGATAAATCGTATTGAAATAAATCAATTGAATTATACATGAATCAAAGAGTGATTAGATTTTTTTGTCAAAAATACAATGTCTTAAGAAAATTCTTGCTTTTTATTGGAGTTTTTAAATGATGATAATAATAATATTTAAAATACCAGTTGAAAAAAAACAAAGGGTTAGGAAAATTTATTTATCTGAGTCAAATATTATATAAATTAGATCAATATTGAAAATAAAGTCATATTTTAAGACTTAGGCAATTCAAATTTAAATCATAATGAAAGTAGCATTAATATGTCTAATATATAAAATTCAAATTTTACATTACTTCATATAGTGAATGTCTTGGTATTAAATAAAAACGCTAAAAGTAAATTATAGAATGAAAATTAATTTCTTATTTTAAGTTTAAAATGAAAAGTTTGAAAGATATTTAAATGATATGCTGGAAAATTTATTATTTAAATTTTTTGTACATTTTGGTATAAATCTATTTCCAGTCATGAAAAATTATTATTTTAAAACAAAATATTAACATTATATACATAACTATTTGTTAGGAAAAGTGTGCAGCTAACTTTTCAATTGATAAATAGAAATATTAAGTTCACAAATATCTCCTGAGATACAAAATAAACTTTTCTAGTATAATCCTAGCAAAAGATAGTAGGCTGCTTAGTCTTCTCAAGATAGCTGACTAATTAATTAGCTTCTTAAAAGGAAACTTATCACCATATTCAAGTCTCTAGAGATATAAGTTATGGCGTTGCACAGCTATTTTATGGGTAATCTTACTTCTTCAGGAGCAAATTATACTAGAAGCTACGACGTGAGGGAAGTAAATAATTAGAAAAAAAATTGGCTAGTAGCCATATATCAAAGTATGTGGATTGCTTAATGAGAAGAGTAGAATAAAACTGAGAGATTAATTTGTTCTCCTAGCTTTTAATTTTCTGTCATTTTATCCAATGATGAGGAAATTAAAAATTGTTTAAGTAAACAATGTATTTAAACATTCATTCTTATATATTTAAAGTTAGGTTTACTTTTTTAAAACATTTTTTTGGGTACATAACACATATTTTTATTATATATATATTATATTGTATATATATATATATATATATATATATATCATTATTATTATTATTTGATATATTAATTCAAACAAATTGGATATTAATTAAAATTATTCTTATGGTTTTCTCTCGTAAGTTTATTTTATGAATTTCGTGACAAACTCATATCACTTAAATAAATTTTTTATGCAGAAAACCCAAAAAATGTTTTTGCTCAATGTTTACTCAAGTTTTTCACTCAATATTACTCAGTGACATTTATACTTTAATTTTTAAATGTTTAAGTATACGTACACAACTCCATTATACTTTATTCCAGTAAGAGATTTGTATGAAAAAAAAAA
>JAPDSC010099892.1:0-16522 GCA_026290005.1 Latrodectus geometricus | reverse complement strand
AACATTATTAAACTTACTTATGATAGATAGTGCATAAATAATATTTTAACAAATTTTCCAAAAAAAAAAAAAAAAAAAAAAAAAAAAAAAAAACTTTTGCTATACAGGATTGATAAGATACCCACTATTTGTGTTACTTCAACTACTCTAAATAATAGCGTTGATGCCCAACTTTCAAAGTAATGGATTATTAAGGATGCCACAGAAAATAGGCCATACTTATGAATGTATCTGGACACATAAACTACGACAATTTTCACTCCGTTGCTAAATACAGTTGATGAGAAATGGAGCTTACAGACTGGTTTTAAGTATTTTTCTGCTTTAGCGTGATATATCGGCCATCGTCAAAGCAATATATCGGTCATCTTTAGGGTGATATATCCACTGCAGTTGTTTTTTCGAGATACTATCCCAATTCTCCCTCACAGCTGCACATTTTGTTTGAAATGCTTTCCATGCATATGAAACTATAACTTCCATTTACTAGAAACTTATTACGTTTCTGAGTATTATAGATATCAATTTTAAAGAGGCTAACTAACACTAGGGTTGAAGCCCTTAGAACAGAAGTATTGCTTTCAACGTCAATCAAAATCTCATGTTTATCTACAGAAAATGGAATCGATGATTTCAGAACCATCAAATGACAAAAAATGGTGAATTTAGCAATATATTGTAGTTAACACCCAAAAAAGATGGATAAGTAAATTTATACAGCCTTAAATAGACTGTATAGTCCCGTCACGATCACTGAAATGATCGTGCAGCCACGTCATTTGTGCTTAATGAAGAACTTAGGTGGATTATGAAACAAGTGTCTGTAATAACAATTCGATGGTGTTTCCATCACCATAAACTGTGTGTTTTTAATATAAATTACTTTCTACACGTTTTGATGCTGATTTACAGATAGAAGAAACATCAGTGATAACATTAATGCCTAACCAGGATTCAAGAATAGTCCGACATCATATTTTTTGAGAAATCAAAATTTTGCTCCCAACATAGTGATTACTTCTGTGTTTCATGTCATCAAGATGAACATACTTTTTCAGTCTACATTCGACACTATTTTACAGGCTTCAATTTAACTGTTAATGGTCTCCAGTACTTATTTTCAGCTATGATTGATTCTTGAACAGTCACCGTTATATTTCTGTTGCAATTAGGTCTATGATCCTGCCCTCTATTCGAGCCATGCGAAGGGCTACATTTTCGCAAGATATATGGTGACGACATATTGTAGATAATATACATATTACTTGATAAAGAAAATGACTGATATCGTAGTAAGCACATTTACCAGACCTCTCTACAAAACAATAATTTAATCAATGGTATTAAATTGAGTATACCTTAAAATGAGCTAGTTACTAATCTTGATGAATAGTAACATTGCTTTATATTTGAATGGGTAGGTTTATGTATAATTGAAACCATGTTTGAATCAATGGTCAGTTGTATAAATGTTGTTTTATATGCCGAAAATGTTTGTTCTGATACTGATTTCTATAGATCTATGCTCCCAAATTTCTTGAAGGCATAATTACCTGTTATTTCTAAAATTAAATATTTGCCATATGCATATCTTTTGTCATTTGCATTATCTTCTTAGTGAGAAAATTTAGAGGAGAGTGGTATAAAATTTGCAATCTTATGCAAATAACATGTTTATAAAGTTTATTAGAATTAATGAAATAATTTTAATAAATACATGTTCCAATAAAGTTAAATGTTTTTATTAGAAATTTTATTAATTTTTTTATATAATTACATAAATATGTTTTTTATTTGGGACTTTTGAAACAAAATTAAAATTGAATGCAGAGTTTGTTAAAATGGATTGTGGGCAATAGCTGATTTTACCCAGTTATCTCACCTGCCGTATATTGTAGTAGCCGGATAGTGTAATGTGCAAAGTTATACTACACTTTCAATTTATAAGAATTTTCCTAATAGTAATAAATTTTACGAAAGAACAATTACATTTTTTGTAGATGTTTCGTTTATTTTTAAAGTGATAAATATATTTATCTATCTTTGAAAATTCCAGCTTTTGTAACTATTTGTATCTTAGCATGACAAAAGTTCAGTTAGAGAAGAAACTTCACATATTCAAATATTTCTGATATTCATGATCAAAATATATGTTTTACCTCTAATTTTACTTTTTATAACATAAGTGAAACAAGAAAATGCTTATTGAAAATGTACAATATACATAGTTAATACAATATATTTCACTTTCAAATTTTCTGTTCTTCTAAGAGAATTCTTAAAAATAATAATAAATAGTGTAAGTAAATGTTTACCAAATTTTTAGATATTTTTTTATTTAAGATACAAAATAAAGTAAGAAGAATGTGTTGATTTATTTGATTTTATTGTATATGCATTTTTGATTATTTTACATTTATTTTTGATATCCTAAAAAACTTAAAAATAAAATTTAATTAGTACTTTTAACTTTATAGCTGAATACTATAATAGATAAATATTAATCGCTCAAATAAGAGACCCTATATATGAATGATTTTAGATAGGAATTACGTACTAAATCAAACCCATAAATTACAATGAGTATCTTAAAGATTTGTAAAATATGCTTTACTCCATCTTTCCTAATAAATAAAAACGGTTACCAATATAAAATGTTTAAAATTTAATTAACTTATATATATTTTGTTATAATAAAATTATAACTAAAACAAACTAAATTTAGATAAAAAATATTTTTCTAATTAAATAGTAATAAATTTACAAAATAATAATTTTTTAAATTATTAAAATTAAATTTGACAAAATAATAATCATAAATTTATAATTATTTTGTCATTTTTTTAGAATTTTTTGACACAGTATTTTTTAGTAATTGCAAAACAGTTTTGGACATCAAAATTAAATATAAGTTTGATTTTTGTAGTTTAATTTTTCAATTTGTTTAAGCAATAGTCCTTTCTTGCATTGATGTCATTTCAAATACCATTTAATAGTTTAGTAATCGAAATTTCTTAATAATGCAATGAAAGAAAATACACAAGACATACAATTATAAAGATTACAGTTTACGAGCAGCTTTTAAAACTTATCGATACCAAACCTTTTTTTTTTTTGGATGTATCAATTACAAATGGACGTAATATATTGGAAATATTAATTGTTACCTATATATGTTGAATATAATAATCTATAGTTAATTATTAAATCATAAAATAGCTAAAAATCAATAAAGTTATCATTTTATAATGAAGTAGAATAACATATTATCCTGTAAAAATTTAGATAAGATACCACAGATGTATTGAAATAAATTTAAATGTAATTTTCATAAATTGAAAACGTTTTCACTTGTATGATAAAGTAAAAAAGGCTTAGAGATATTTTAAAATGAACCTTTAAATAATTAAATAGTAAAATATTTCAGGTCAAAATTGAAGCCAAATTTTAAAAACAAAAGATTCATTAACTGGGAAAGAATTTTTTCTCCGGCATAAAAATAATTCATTTCAGTATGATAGAAATTAAAACACCGTAAGCAAAATCATTTAATATTTTAAATAGTATTTAAAATTTATTGAAGAAAACTGCTGCTGAATTACAATAACAATCCTTAATTTTTGTTAAACTTTTTGCTTATTGTCATTTTAAAAAAGAAAAGAAAATGTTTAGATACTTAAGAGTTTATTTTTTCAAGTAGACTGAAATTGAATGTTATGATTGCCAATTCCTGTCCCCTTTAACAACTAAATTTCCACTTATATTAAATTCAATAGCACGAATTGCTTTTTTCTGGTAATAGTGTCGCCACAGTTCTTTTAAAAGTGTTTTGGTCATTTATGAAATGATTTTAGGGAGTTTCTGATAAAATTGAGTTTTCTCCTTATTTATAAAGCACAGGAAACAAGACAAAGTCGTGATGAAAAGAGGTAAATGTTTTTTCTTCTATTGATCTTTTTTTTCTTGAAACACAGTTAAGTACAGGAAATTTTGCATATTTTTAGCTTTTTTTTTAAAATTAACAATTGAATATATAAGGTTTTAAAAATCATGTTTATCTTATGTTAATTTTAGAAATTTTTTAACTTAGTATAATAAATTAAATTCATTTATTGAGATTACTCAGAACTGTATTTTATATATAGATAAATTGTTATTGTGATGAAGAAATAAATCAAGCACGAGTAATTTTACTTCACTACTTTGCTTCCCCAGAAAAGTCTGTGTGAAAGAAAGATTTATTTAAATGAGAGGAACTTTAGGGATTATATTTTATAGCAATTGTAATTTATCAAAGAAATTTTTTCGTTGGCACCTAAATTTAGGAACATGAGGACTCCGCCTTTTATAAGATGAATGCTATACAATATTTTAAATGAAAATAATAATCCAAAAATATAAAAATATAATATGGATTCTATCAGAAAATTATTATTAAAGGTAATACTTTATTAAGAATATAACAATGTTATTTAAATAAACATATTAAGATTTAAAAATTGAAAAAAGAAATACAATTTATATTAATAAATGAATATTATATGCTCTCTTAATATTCTCCAATGATCAGATTACTATAATTTTCTATACAGTTTAATTGAAGCTTATTTTAGATAATTTGTTAGATTTCAAGAACATATATTACGAAATAAAATAAATTAAACAAATATTAGTCGTCAAGAAACAAATGAATGAAATTTATACACATGCAAATTAATATTTTGGTAATTACTGAAATATTTTTGATAAATACATAAGAGAAAATAATGCATATATATTATGAAATAATAATAAATTTGAAATGATTATCATAAATTTTCTTTATCATATACATTAAAATAATTTTTACAATTATATGACTTACAAGTGTTAGTGAAGTTATAAGTTGTGTTTATCACTTAATATTTGAGTATTTTAAATTGTCATCCAATAGCTACAAAAATATAAATATGAAATAAATATTACTTGAAAATTTGTTAGCTCTAACGCATCCAAATTTCTTGAGAATTATTCTATATGTAAATTTCTACAGCTAACATTAACGAAAGTTATTTTTATTTAAGATTTTTAATAATAACTAAGCTCTTCATTTAAAAGAATTTTTGTTAATTCAATTAGTTAGACAATTTAGTTACTGTATAAACAAAGAATTGAAGTAACTAATACTTCAATATATTTCCTTATTTGTTTATTACCTAACTTTCATTAATATGATTAGATTACTTAACATCTAATTTATTCAGAATATCAATATATATGTGTATATTGTTTTACATATTACTTAAATTACTAATATTTGAAAAATAAAACTTAAAAATATATTTCATTAATTGTAAAATTATGTTGCTTTAAGCAAGGTTTATTTCAGTGTTTGAAGTTACTTTAAATTTAAATCAACCTATTTAAACATACAACCAATTTTTTCAATGTCTTTAACATTTTACGTTTATTGAATATATTTTAAAAGATTATATATATACCTTTTGATTACCAATCTGTAGTTTTAAAACAAATTTTGAATATTTTTTAGTATTTATAGCGAAATTTCGTTAACAAACTAATCCAAAACATTAAAATATGATTTTAAAGCCTAGTCAATATCCATTACATATAAAATTATTGAATTATAATTTAAGTATCTCAACTTGACTATACATCTCATTTTGCAACAATATGGCATTATTGAATTTCTAAATCTAATTTTATGAACAATAATTCCTCTCAAAATTCTCAAATTCACAAAAATGTTCTCTGAATTTTGCAATTATACAGAGTTTTTTAACTCCCCCCCCCCCACATTCAAATGGTTGATCAACAAATGATTTCAAATCACAGACTAATTAAAAAATTAAGTAATAAATGTTGATGAATTGTGGAAATATATAAATTGTGTAATTTTGAAAATAATACTAAATTTACTTTTTGTTCATAAAAACAGAAACTGATTTTACTTAAAAAGATGAAAATGAAATTGGCATTGATGAGAATCAATAAATTTTAAAATTGAAATCTTGAACCTCTTGTTTTATAATTATTGTTTCTTTACATAATTGGTTTCCATTCTAAATGTTTACCATAAAATTGTTTTTTTATATAAATGTCTAATTATTATAAATAAAACCTTTGATAAATTATATTTTTCGCATGCAATTTTAATTGAAATTACGTTGTTTAAAATAAGTTTTAGGGTGTTTTAAAATAAATGCTTTAAAATATGATGTGCAATTTATAGTTTTATAACTGCAATGAACTAAAACTTACATTTAACTACAAATACCTATTGAACCAGAAGGCTATTCTCATTAAATAATGCTATGAACATCTAAAAACAGGATGATTGACTAATAAAAGAATCATATTTAATCATTCATGTACTTTAAATAAGCAAATAATGAAAACACTGCAATGCAAAATATTCTAAGATAGTGTAACGTCAACTATATAACGTATTAGCCATAAACACTCATACATGCGTATAAAATTCTGGAAAATGCACGAAAAAAATCATATTTAGATAAAATTTTACTGTAATTATTTTTCATATTTTCTCATTCGATGAAATAGTTAGCGTGATTTAGTATTAATCTGCAATACAAAATAAATCTAAGTTTAGTTTTTGAATAAATCAATTTTACTTTAAATTTAGCACTTGTGAACCACCATTTTCTTCATATCTTTTTTCAATAATTCATGTTTTAAAATATAAACAAATTTTAAATACTCTTTTGGATTAACTCAGAATATCAACATGTTCATGCGAAATTCGGAACTATTGCAGTTAAAGCCTTTTAAGAAACAAAATTTTCCAATGTTAATTTGTAATTTATTTCGTACCCTGTTTGTTCGATTTCTAAAAAGTGGTTCGTAATTCACACGAACATCACAATAAATGAATTATATTTAAACATTAATATTTATAAACAACTGTTTTGTCAATATTCCGTAGTATAGTTTAAGAGAAGAAATGTGGCAAGTACTATCCAATTTAATTAATACCTAACGTAACTTTCAGTAAGTAACTATGAGAAAGACATTTTGGTTTGTTTAATTAAAAAAATTTATTATTAAGCATAATTCTTAAATTTCTTTATTGCCATTGTATTTCCTTTTAATTGAAAATTATATTTTTATTTCGAAAAGAAATGAAAGTTTTTCTTATAATTTTCTAATTTTCCTAAATTTGAAATTTTTAGGAATTTAAGCAGAGAAGAAAATTGCCATTCACAATCACAGATGAATTTCTTATAAATCACTGCTTTCTATTTTCATATATGTTTCAATTTGAAGATCAAGCTTTGTTCTTATATCAAATTCATGATGCCATTAAAAAACTGCATTTACTTCTCTCCAGCTACTAATTTTTCCAAGATGCACTTAAAAGAAATATATACAAGTTTCTTCTATAAATTATACATTTATATGAACGATATTTCTACTACAGATGTATATCAATAAATTGGCATCACATAAAATTTTAGTCTTTTTCATTGTTTTTTGTTAGGATGGTTTGTTTATCTTTAATTCATACGCAACTTGAATTGTGTAGGGGAAAAATGTGAACAATGAAAATTGTTCAGAATTAAATAAAAATATCTAATATTAAATATTAAAATTTCTTTTACAAAAATTATCAAGATATAAGAAATCAGGTTAAATACAATTTCAGTAATTTATTGTAGAAGCCATTCAATAATTCAGACTAATGTCAGAACATAATTTAACTTATACTTAAACGTAGATAGGAAATACTCCATATGTTTTTTGTCTTCAATAAAACAAATCGCTTAGTTTGCTTACATATTCAGAAAAAAAAAAACACAATCATTTATTCATAACTCCTTTTTGAATAAACTAGATGTATTTTCAATTACAAAAAGAATTGGAATTCAAATTCAGTGCTCCAAATTCCCTAGAAAAATTTACATTTTAAGCCACCAGTATAATATCGAGAAAAGAATATTTGTAATATAATACTAACATGTTCATAAAAAATTATGGGAAAGATTAAATATTTTAGATTCCATTTGTTAATTTAGGGAAATCTTAAAAATTTGAAGTATTTTATATCATTTTAATAAAATGATAAAAATTCTATAAATATATTAAACAATATATTTTTGGTTTCATTTTTGTCTGTTTGATTTATATTTATCTGATATAATTATTAATAAATTTTTATTAAATTTAAATTATTTAAAACTTTATACTTTAGTCTGTAATTTGACTTTCTTAAAAGTAAAGAATGAATCCTCTTAATAAATGTAATCCATAAACTAAAGGAAAATGAAAAAATAGCTAATAAAATAGAATTTATTTAATTTGACAATTTTTAACACTGTATTTAAAATCAGATACTTTCATCATAGAAATATGTTCATATTATAATTTAAAAGCTTTATAATCAATAAACTGTTAATTTTATGGCAGATGTTTTAAAACAGCAATACATTTCCATAATATTTTAAATTTTTATTATCTTCAAATAAATTTTCAATCTGTTCTAAGAAAAAAGAAGAAAAAAAAGGAAAAAAAAGAAAGAAAAACAATTCGTTTTCTATAATGACCAGCTATAAAATCCATAAAATATTAAATTTTCTTAAATGCAGTAAAAGTAAGCTTCAAGAAAAAATTAAATTAAGTAATGTTTTCATTTTTGCAAATTTTACTATAAAATTTCATAACAGATTTATTTTTTTACTATAACATTTATTTTTTACGAACAAATGAGTAAGCAATTTTTAAATCATGTGATAAAACATATTTTGCTGTGAAAAATGCTTAAAATATGTTGGAACGCTTTGATCTTAGTTTATATAAAGAAAAACGCATATAAAATATCTGGAAACTTTGGATTTTACTTTTATAAGTTTCCAGGTATAAGAACGTTATGCCGCACTATAAGATATGCTTTAACATTTTTATTTATCGTAAGTGTTGCACTCGATGCTTGGATGTATGATAAGAATCACCTTTTTTCTAGTAACATTTTGATCAGATTAAATGTGTGAGAAAAATAAAGTTATACAGGAGGAAAAGTATGATTTTATTACAATGTTTTTTCTAAAAAAATAGTAGCAAATATATCAATACAAATTAAAATAAATAAAATAAAATGAAATCCATGAAACCAAGGCTCTAAAAAAATTTTGATTCCTGTGTCATCATTAATAGATAATATTTTTAATGCTTATTACCTTAACTTTAAAAATAGCTTAGGATTTTTTAAGGAATAGAATTAACTATACAAAGAATAAAAAATCTGTATTGAAAATTAAATCAGGGAGTTTTATAAGTTTTATAACCAATGGTATTTTAAAATAGAGTGACAAACCTTTTTTTTTTTCTCAGAAAAGAAGCGCTTCATTTCAAACAATTTGCTTGTAATGACATTCAAATACAATATTGAAATATTAATTAAATAACTTTTTATATTTCAATAACTGTTGCGCTAAAACAGACTTAAATTTTTCCTTTTAATTAGAAATACATTTAAATATTAAAGCATTTGTTGTTCATTTTTTGAATATTGTCGATATATATTTTTTTTTAAAATTTAACCCTAATATTTGATGTGAGCTTGGATTTTTTTTTATTTATTTGGCTCGAAAGTATTGATTAAATATATTTACACATAAAAGATATTTATTTATAATATATTTTATCGAAAATTATTTTATTACTTTATACATTATGCTATTTTTGAACTTATTTTATTACTATTAATTGCTTACATAACTTTAGAAATTATATATAATAAAGTTTTTTCTCCTTAAGGTTAGGCGATATACAAGTTTTCAAGATAACGTGATAAATATTTTAGAATATATTCCACGCTCTTATTTTCAATACATAATGAATAAATAAATATTTTCATTTGATTCAGTTATTTCCTGATTAATATTAGCATAATGTAAGATGGTATTTTTACATTCTTATAATAATATATTGAACTCAATCTACAAATATTTTAATTATTTTTATTACAACATTTTTTATTCTGAAAGCAAAAGCAGAAGTTTTCTTAAAGTTAATTCTTAGAAAATTTCCATTACTTTGAGAAAAAATTAATCTTTTAAGCCATTTTAAATTAAGAAATTACTTAAATTTTTGTGTATGAAATACTCTTACATTAGGAAACATATTCCCGGATTTTTTTAAATTTTTTTGTTCCTTATTGTTATTCAAAACAAGTTGGACTAGAAATAAACTTATATATACTTTGCAAATGTAATTTCTTACATATTTGCCTCTCAGTCTCAAAAATATAAATTTTTTCCCAAATTATGAGAAATTTGCTTTAATCTTTTATTTCATGGATCATTGCCTGTACTTTAAAAATACTATGTATACTATACTATACTAATACTTTTATGTACTTTCATGGATCATTGCATGTAAATAAAACTTTTTATTTATCTCAAATTTACTATTAAAACACATTTTATCTAAAAAAAAATTTTAATTTCAAAATATTAGGCAGATTATAATGCGATGATTGATTGCTTAAGACTTACACATTGTAATAAAAACATTCAGCATTATTATACAAATTAAATAATGTGAGCAACAATCATACATTATTTGAAACAGAAAAACTACTTTGTTATTCGGAACAAAAACAGTTTTTAGCATTAAAATAAAAAGAGGTTAAGTAACAAATGATATTAATATTTCTAAAAATATTAAATCTTTAGCTAGCTGATTAAAATATGCAATTCATTATTAAGAATATGATTTATTATAAGATTAGCATACTAGGTAATGTATGCAATGACTTTATAAAGAAAAATTTCTTAAAGTTGCATTGTTCTTAATATAGGAATTATGATTAATCTCTTTAGAGTCCAATACAAAATAAATAATATATCTACATGTTTAGTTTGCATAAAATAGTTAGTCATTTATGTTCAAAATTCAAGAATTTCTTTTAAATACTCCAAAATGTATTGCGAGCTCTTTTAAAATCAAAAATTAACAAGAATATTTTTTTAAGTATTAACTGCTGTAATAGAAAAGTTTATTAGCACATTTAATGCAAATTTTGAAAATATTAACTTAGAATTCATTACAGCATAATTATTGATTATAACAACATAATTATTCAAATATAACTTTTTTTCAATAAAATGTTCACGCATTGTAACTTATATATAAAAGAGGAGATGGTTAATCTAATAGAATGTTAGATAATCTATCAGAATTTTAAATTTCATAAAGAATAATGTATTTAATAGTATGTTGATATTTATTATATATTTATGCAAAGATTAAAATTATATTTTTGTGCAATTATAGAAAACACAGACACACATATATCTTTCCTATGAATCAGCAGAATAATAAAAAGCAGAGATAACTATATAAACAGAATGCAAAGGATAGAACTAGGAAAAAATCTCGAAATTAATATTTAAAAAACGCTTTTACCTCTCAGCACCTTAACTATTTAGTAGGACCCCGGAAAAGAATACATCGAAGCATATTGTCACAGTCCATTTCTTTTCCAGATTTACAAAGTGGACGTATAGGATAGCTTGAAATACCTATAAATTTATTTTTAGAATGATACTGTTTCAGTTGATCTATAAGATAGTAATGTAATGTTTATAATTTTTTAATTTACTTCATTGTGCGTGAGCAGTATTATGATAAACATTTTAATGATTTGTTTGCTACACTTGGTTAACCAATTGCAGTTACCAATTAATGTTGTTGTGGTATGCTTAAAGCATTCTTAGTAATAGAAAAATTGGTAAACGTAGGATAATTTCACAAATGTAGTTATATCCAATAACATGAAAATGTACATAAATATGCTCTGTAACCACTGTAAAAAATTAAAAAAGAAACAAATTTGTTTGTGAGAGTCATACACGATTCGGCATATAGAACACTGTATGTATGTTTTGACAATTGATATTTGAACTGGGACTGAGGTTTACAGTGACGGTACGTTACATGAGGTCAGTTTTGCTTATAACAATGACATCGAAAGTTTCATCGTCTAATGTATTATAAAAATCAAAACTTAATATAGTATGTTGTTATTATATATTTTAAGACGTATAATATTATTCAAATATATTTTAGAAAAAAAGAAAATTTATAAATTTAATTTTTTAATTGGTTTAACAAAAGATAGATTATTAAAACAACATTTATTTTTCATATATAAAAGAAGTGACATACTTATTTATATAAGGTAAAGGGACTTAAAAATGAATCACCGATAATGTAATTTCCTGCAATAATGTTATAAATGTAACTTTTGCTTATAATTAAATGAATTTTTAACTGAAAAATAGAAAATTTATTTTAGTTTGGTTTAAAAAGTTGTTTTTTTTAACATTTACCCAATTTAAAAATACTTTTAAAATTGATTTCTTTAAAATATTCAAATAGTTTCATCTATATATATTTATATATAAATTGTATTCTTTAAATCACTTCGTTACACCTATTCCAAAATGTTTGCAAAAACTCATAATTTACCTACTGTACAAAACTAGATGATTAATCTAGAAACCCACTTACTATTTTTTGCTTTCAATGGCCCCAGAAACTAATCTTCAAACCTTTCAAACATTTGGCAGAAAAAATGCTAATAAAACAGCATAATAAAATAAATTCAATTATAGATGTTTTCAGACTAGTGGATCTTTCGGAAGCTGAGTTGAAAGAAAAAATTCCCCCCAACTTTTGGAGGAAAACTCCCTAACATTTCAGTGCTTTTTTATTCTATTCTGATGCTTTTTCACATGGGAATAGAAAAGGATTTTATTGCGTAAAAGTTTTCGTAATAAATAACTAACTGCTATGAAATTATCTGACATCAGAAATATTAGTTTCATTTCTTCTTAATTGTAAAAGCCTTCCATATTAAACAGTTAGCTATTTTAAGATGCCACGTCATGGAAAAAACAACTAAATTTATCTATATAATTATATACAATTCTTATATTTGAAATTTTTAATTCAGTTTTAATAGCAAGAAATTATTACATCTTATATTTCAATTTCTTTTCTCTTAATATCTTTAAAATGAATTATTTGTTCTTTAATATATTATTTTTCACTTAAATAACCAGTGCACACATATTAGACAAATTGTTTCAACTTGTTAGACATATTTTTTCATTACTCTGAACAATTTTAATTTTGAATTTTTGCAGTACATCTTTCTTCAAATTAAGTTAAATATTAATTTAATTAAATATTTAATTTGTTATAGACTACATGTGTATATTTATAAATATTATAAAATTAATAACATACATATTTAAATTATATGAAAATAGTTTTTATTTAAAAAATTTAATTTATAAAACCTGAAGGAAATTTAAATAAGTTATTTTAAAATGGGATTTTGCACTTCAATTAGGAACAATTGTTTATATTTTAATCAATTTTGATTTGATAAAAAAAAGTTATACTTCTGATGTATATACTTCTGATGTACAAATTATATTTTACTAATCTAAAATTCCTATTTTTTATGAAAATGCGTACAATTTTAGTTTTACAGAAGTCAGCTTTTCTTTATTTAAATTCTATTATTTTTGTTTTAAATTTGTCTATGTTTATATGAATGTCAATATTAAGAATTCATTGCTTTTTATTCTTTCCTACTGGAAAGACCATTACTAAAAGTAAAAACACATTTGCGTTCTATAATTTATAAATAAACTCAAAAAACTTACTCGAGCTACATGGAAATCGTGTTTCCAAAAACATATTAACTTGCTTGGTTACAAACTTAATAATCTAACATTCAAATAGTTTCATCTATAATTAAGTTATTAAAAATATACTAAAATATATTTTTAATAACTATAATAATTGATTAATGCATTTAATTGTTTAAAAATAATAATTACTGTTTATCAGAAAACTAATTTATATATGACACTTCCACTAATAATGCTTTTTGATTTGATATTGTTTAATATAGTTAATTCTAAAAACCTAAAAAAAAAAAAAAAATACACCTGTGGAAATACAGATTGAGAGCAGCAAATGTATATTGCCCAATCTTCCAGGAAAAGACAAGTTTCTCGATACAAGTTAATTCCCAAGAGTCAATCGCATCAAATATATTAAGGTGGGAAATCCGCAGTGATGCCAGAGATACAACCTCTTTCCCCAAATAAGCCGAGTTTCAGTAATTCATATCGCTTTGATCGATGAAGCGGCCAATCGAGTCCCTAATGGGAATAATCCATACGCATTATTTCCTTAATATCATCCTTGGAATTAATTTCGTACTCAACAACATGAAAATAAAACATTTATACATTTCATTATTTAAATGAAATGGAGGAGTACCTTTTAAAGTTAACAATAATCAATAATATAGATTATGGCATTTATTTTATCACACTAAAACATTTTCAATGTTTGGAATTTTTTGTAACAAATTGCAGTTTTTTGAATATGTATCATAGAATTTTGCCTGCGTTATAGAAATCTTCGTAAATTATATTATTAAAGACATATAAATAAGCGTTTTATAAAACACAGTATAATTAATAAATCTACTGAATCAAAACTTCATTAGTTATTGAGGAAAATACTGCGCATTCGATATAGATAATATTTTTAATAGTTTTAGATTATCTTTATTGAATATCTGAAGCTTAAAGTCTATTTTTGGTAATAATATATTTTATTGAATTTTTATGGTGTTTATGTTAAAGTAAAGTATATTTCATGTATTAAATTATTCTTTAAATGTTTATTTATTTTCATTTTACTTGTATGAGTGCATTATACTTTTTATCTTCCTCAAATTATAATAATCGATTGTAATATTAATTAATTGTAATATTAAGGAACAAAAAAGAATTTATTTAATAAATATTTGCTTACACAATAAATATTTATGCATATTTTTATACATATCTTCTTACAATATTTCTACTAGTATATAATATGAAAATATTTTTTAACAAAAAAAAAAATTTAGAATAATTTTTTCTTATACAATCTTGGTAATTTAAAATATTTAATTAAAGCAAATAAGCTTACTTTGTTTCAAAAACTAAATTTCTTAAAATGTTAAATTGAATAAAGTAAAATTGCATTCATTGAAGAAACTACCTTTCATTGAGGAACCTTGGATGAGAAAATTTGAGCAATCGTCATCGCCAAATAATTTTAACAAAAATACTTTCCTGTTTTCATCATCATTGAGGTCTATATATGTCAATTCATTATGTGTCAATAAAAGAATGAAAAATAAAAATATTGTTTTAATAATATTAAATAATAAAACATTGTTTTAAAAATTTATAAATATTAAAAGTTATCAAGTAATAATTTGAATCATTAATTATATTAATTAAAGTCATTCTACAAATAGTTGAAGATGTTTTTCATGCTTTATTTCACTACTAGAAGTCGTAATTTCTCACTTAAAAATCAAATTTCTTTTTTACTAGTAAGTAATAAATTACTCAGCATTTCTAATAAATATGTAAATTTAATTCCCTTGATTACATGTACATATTATAGTGGAGGATGATAAGTTAAGATAAAATATAATTAAATTTTTATACATTGTATGTGATAAAGTATTGTTGACAAGATGCTTTTAAAAATGTTTATGAAATATGATAGTGAATATTTCGATACTCACCTTTTATTTAAATTCCAAATTTAATGAAGTATTTATGATTCTCTGCTACTCAAATCACAAATAATTGCTTTCATTTAAATGAAATTAATTTTTCTATAATTTTTCAATCCTCCTATACACACCTGCAATTAAAATTTTAAATATACTGAATATTAATTGCAATAGTATTTGCATGTTTTTATTAAATTTTATACTCCATGGTATAAAACACTGCAAAACTTTCAGTAATATTTCAGAGGGATATTTGTTACACATAAAATGATTACAAATTTTTACCTCTAGCAATTTTATAAATAATGTATAACATTATGTCAGCTCGAAAATCATTAATAAAATATATCAAATCTGACATTCAAATGGTTATTACATAAATGAATATTAATTTGTTGAAAGATAATTGGTCTGTTATCGAACTTCTTTATTTTACATATAATTAAATTATTAATATAAAATTCTTTCCATGAAATCAAAGCTTTGAAAACATTCAATGTATGAAAAAAGTGTGATTTCAAATGATAAGACATAGAGAATTAAAATTTGCTTGCAACTATTAAAAAAATTTTGATAGAATTCTATTTTTGAGTAATTTCAAATGTTTTTAGATAACATAAGCCGTTAACAATTAAAAATATTACCGATTAAAAATAATGGTTTGAGAAAATTTGTTATTCACATGAATAATCATCTCATATGTTTTAATCTATACTATTATTTTATGAGTTAAAATATTTAAGGATGATTAAAAAAATAAATGATAGTGACTAATTTATTTAACACAGGACAAGTATTACATACGTGAATTTTTATTTATATGCCGTTAATGTAATATTTATATAAATTTAATTAAGTGCATACGAACTAAAAGATTTATAAAAGCATTTTTTT
>JAPDSC010099876.1:0-19391 GCA_026290005.1 Latrodectus geometricus | reverse complement strand
ACACACACACACACACACACACACACACACACACACACACACACACAGAGACAGAGAGAGAGAGGGGGGGAGGGGTGAACTCTGGCTGCCGTACGATTAGTTCTCTTCTTCCATTCGTGTGTTCAATCTCCCACCTTCAATTTAGATGTATTTAGGGTTCTGGTTGTAGGCTGTAAATTGTAGTCCCCGATCTAATGAGCCCACACGTGCAAAAAATGACCGTTCAGAGACATGAAAACCTACTAACTAAGTTAGGGCTGTGATCAGTGATTAATGACATGTTGAGTGCATTCTAACCAATCAAAAGAGAGTAATGTGTAATTAGTTGCTATAGGTGCATTTAATCTGCAGTTAACACTAACTGTTTGGGGAGGTTGGCCCGTTAACGCACTGATATTAAACAATCAATCAAAATATAAATTGTTTGAAAGTGTCCCATGTTGAACAGAGGGAAAATGTGGTGGCGTATTAAAGTTTCTGCATGCTCATTTGCTTAGGTGAGTGCTTGGGAGTTTTTAGTCTCCTCAAACACAACCACTGTCAGTATAAGTATCCTGTTGGAAGAAAATATGTGACGAAATTTAAAAATGCCCTTGGCTGTTAGGTTACCTACTGCATATTGTCATGTGGGAATCATAATACTTATTCATCCAGTTGGTGTCCAGTTCGAATCGAAGGAAACAGACTTTGATATCGCATAGTGGGTGAATCAATAGTTGATTGCTATTGTTGATTGATTGAGCATCCATTTTACTTTCTGAAAAGATGTTTTCTTAGTAATCCATATTCAAGTGTCATAAAAAAAAACCCAGAAAACTCCTCAGCACTTACTCCGATTGAAGTGCGAGCTTGAAGAGAGGAAATTGCGTCCATCGTTTGCTGTCTGGGAAAGTACAACTAGTATCTTAGGAAATAAACCCTGGGTGTTAATCAATACATTCTTCAGATTATGTCTACTTATTTTTGTAATTTTATAATATACTTCCCCTGAGAAGTATTATCCAATTTGATGAATACGTCTATAAACGATTTGGAGTTATTTCTTAAAATAAACATTTTAACAAGTTAGTAGAAAATGAACGTACTGTATTTAAGATTTGTTTCACAGACTTTTAGTTGGCTTTAACGAGTTATTTAAATATAACTTAATTGCTTGATTTTCATACATTCTAGAGGTTGATTAAAGTGCATATAATCATTCATTAATACGACATGTTGATTAGTAAGGCCAGTACTTAATGTATTTGTTTTAGCTCTTGATCCATTTATATATATTGGGTATTTTGAGAATATGTACAATGATGTATTTGTGTGCTCGATTTTATCATTATAATCGTAATTTTTAGATCTACAATGATAAATTATGAGGAGAATCGTTTGCTGTGTGTTAACTATCATGATGTTAGTAGATATAATCTCCTTTAATAGTAAAAATAATACTTATTGACTTGCTGAAGGGATGTTGAATTTGAATGCAACGTCATCTACCTTAGGTCTGATAAATAAATTCATTGTCGTATGTGAAATTTGAGAATATTATGTCTTTTTATATATAAAGTTAACAAAACAATCCTATTAGTTGAACTGGTAACTGAATGTTTAGCTTTTTATATTCAATTCAAGAGCCTGTAAGTTCGATTCCAACTTCCGTTGTTGATGATTATAGTAGTTCAGAGTTTTTCCCTATATTTTTCACCTGCGTATGCAGAAAGTGTCCGTAGAACAGTAAACAACCAAAATAATACTGATTATTCAGCTTCTGGTATTCTTTTTAGCAAATCATGGGTTCAATTCCTACTTAGGATGGATGGATGTTTGAAATTGTTTGTGGAATCAGTTCTTAATCATAAGTTTTGTCGAATCAGATTTCGAGAACTAAAGTGGCCGCATGAAGCCACAAACCAAGCTGTAATATTCATCATGTATCTTATATGCTGCTGTGTATAAATATTTTTTATTTTTTGATGCAATTAAAATGACGAAATTAAATAACATGTTATTTTTAAATGATTTGAAAATACCATAAGAACTAATGGTGACATTCAGATCAGTAAAATTTAGAAGAATTCAATTTATCATGCAAGTTCGTTATAAATAAAATTATATTAACGAATTTGTTTGCTTTCCTCTACGTGATTTATCCGCACGGCGCATGAATTTCTGTGTTAATCCAGGTGGGATTTTACGTGCACGGTTTGGTTATATATTTTTCATTTCTAAAAATCGTTTTACTTGACTGAAGTCACGTTGATATGACTTTTACAAGAATAATGCGAAAGTTTTCTAGACTTCCTCAATATCGTTTGCCTTTCTATTTTTAAATTGTTGATCACAAAATTCTCTTGCAAAAACATGGTTTATCATTTCCCATATATAAGTATGGAAATGTGTATAGAATTCTCAATATTAATAAAAATATCGATCTGAACAATTCATTTTATTGCTACGATTTTATTATTTATATAGCAGACGAAATGGTTTGACATATTTATAAATCGTGACTGGCATCAATTTCTATTTCTTTTTCAGAAAAAGCAACGGTCGCTTTTTACAATTTTGATAAATATGCTTTTAGACTTTTCCTTTATGCTTATCTTTTCATCTGAACGAATGGGTTGGACATGTCTGTCATTTGTCGAACGAAATGTTCATTTCTTAAATCGGTTGCTTTTTCTATTTCATATAGTAGATTCAATTTTATTTCGAATTCGTTATCTTTATTTATTAAATGCTAAGTTAATTGGTATTTTTTTCTTTAATGTTTCTTTAAAATATTTAATTTAAATTTTCTGAGTAGTGTAAGTTGGGTAATTTTTTCCTTTTGAAGTTGATTTCTGGTTTTATTATAGGTTTTGATCAAATGTAAGTTTTTTTTTAAAACTATTGTTGTTTTTGTTATGTTTATCTAATGCTTTAAAATATATTTTTGAGTGTAATTACTTAAATTTCGCTGATAAATTTGTTATATTGTTCTTTATTTCCTTCTCAAAATAGACAATTTCTTAAAAATGTTTTCCATGTTGAAAAGATATAAAGTAATAAAAACAGTAAAAATAAATGTGCACTTTAGAAATTTTAGTTATTCGCAGAACACATGACTTTTTTACATTCGTATTTGGTTTTGGGGGTAGGAGTCTAAGGAAAACAAGCATTACGAATGAAACTCAAATATTTATTTTTTGCAAATAAATATATTTTTATAGTACTTCATCAATTCTAATCTTATGACTAACAAATTCAGTTTTGTTGGAATTGGTTTTTAAGCTTTGTATTTGGTGCAGAACTCAATTACATTTAAAACGATCCTTCCAGTGGTAGTTCCCTTTTTTTCAGTTAACTTTCTTAATTTCTGGTGGCGTAATTCCATCTAAAGAAAAAATTCCAATGTTTATTTTCCTGTCCCACATCTCTTAAAGCCTTGTCAGCGCCAAACCAAGCTTGAAGAAACACAAAACCTGCCAGTCCTTTGATGTTTATGCACTAAAAATCGTCATTGGTATTTTTTAAAGCAGCTATTAAAATCGTTACTCACACGCACACTATAGCTAATAAGCACGACGTGAAATTTCGGCTGAGATCTGTTCCACAATTTCGTCTTTTTACGTCACTTGGCTTTCCATTCGGACAGTGGAACAGGAAAAGATGTATGACATTCGTTACGGATACAGTTAACTGCACTTTTCATTTTAAAATTTAGCTGCAAATTTACTTTCCTTAAGTAAACGCATATTTATCAATTTACTTTTCAAAAAATTTTTATTTTATTTTTATAATTATTCTGAAAATTTCTTGATTTGATGAAATATTTTGGAAAAAAAATAATTTTAACAATGATTGATATTTTATCAACAAAAATTTTTTTTTCTTTTCTCGAAGTTAGCATATGTATGGAGATTAATCGAATGCATTTGCAATTAAGGTTATGATTAGAAAGAAATTAGAGTTGTTTAGATTGCTGCTGTATTTTATTATTTCCGCATTTAAAGGATTTGAAAACTTTCAAGTTTTGAGGATAGTTATTCTTCTGTCAGCTCTATCTTTTCAATATTCACTTCCAAAGTAATCGAAAGATTCAAAACTTTCTTAACGAAATTCGAATGTGATCAGAAAGAATTAGAATATTCGTATCAGCTTTCGTTTCTGTTTGTTTTGAGATTTGAAAATTTCTTTGAATTCTAATTTGATGGAATAGATGTTTTCGTCACATCATTACAATCTGTGCTTGTTCTCACAAAAAGGATTCGGGAGAATCTACTTTTATGTTTTTATTTCTCTAGAAAGAATTCGAATTCTTTGGTAGAAGTATTCTAGATATATATATATGTTTTTATTATTTTTTTTTTAAAGATTTGGGTTTTGTAAAAAAAGTTTTTATTTTTCTTATATATTTTTGCTTATTTTCCCTTAATAACGAATCGGAAAGATTCAAAAGCATATTATGATTCAAATTCTATTAAAAAAAAAATTAGAGTTCCTATCTTATTTTTCTATTCTTATAGTTACATGAAATAGTCAAAATATATTTCCTTAATAACTCTAAGATTCGAGTTCTCTTTAGAGAAAATGAAATATTTGTTTCAGATATATATTTTCTTATCGTTTCTGTGTTCACTAAGAGCAAACAGAGATATAAAAGATTCGGTATCTTTTATTCTTTTTGTTTTTAAAAAGTTTAGATTTACGCGTGTATTCCTATAAGAATCTCATTGATGTTTTTGTTCCTGTGGGAATCGAGCATTATTGCCTTTGTCCCTGCAAAAACCACGTACTTTTTTTTTTTTCTTCCTGCTCGTTTTTGTTCTTATTCTTGCAAAAATAGTTTTTCTTTCGGAATCGTGTAATTTTGCTTCTATTCCTACAAATATAGCGTGTTAATTTGTTTATTCCTCATATCCTCTTTTTGTGGATCTTTTTGAAATTGTACGTTTCTCCTTTAAAAGTCACACTTGTGTGTATCTGTTTTTATTCTAACAGAAATCACTCGTCTTTCTTATTTCTATTGAAATTGCAGTATTAGTTTAGAAATCACACACATGCGCATTGTTTTTATTCTTAAAAAAGTACCTTTATTTCTTAAAGGAGTCGAGCGGTATTCTTATTCCTATAAGAATAGAGTGCTTAGTTCCTCCTATTTCGTTCGATTTTTCGATTCAGAAAGTTTTGAAATTACGAATATTTTTCTTAAGTTTTCGGGTGATCATGTAATTCTAGGATGGAAGAAACCCAGCTGTTTTCTCCTTCCCACGCCTCTGCGTGTTTCCTTCAGAAAACGACAACCAGAAACTGGGAATTAAAATTCTTGGCATATATACTCTGACAGCGAAAGCAACTATCACACAGAACGACGGAAAAAAAGTGGAACTGATTTCTCTTTTTTCCACTCGATCGATTATTAAGGCGAAAGTAGATGGTAAATCAATCTTTCCGACGGAGAAAGTTTCCTTTTTTTTTTCTTCTATAAAATAGTTTGTTTTTTCAGGCCCGCGGAGGTTATCGCGTAGAGCAGAGTTTCGTTCCGCTCTGTTTGGGCTTCTTTATGCTGCTGGCGATGTGTTTACATGCGCCTTATCTAATCGGGCGGAAATTATTTTATGATACTCTGTATGTGTGCCTCGCTGAAATGACTACTTGAACCCTATACGGCCTTAATTGAAAGAGTGTCGCTGACTCAGGCCCGCATCGATCGCCGCTGCACCCGAGGAACTGATCTAGCCTTGATGTACCTTTTTTTTTTTTTTTTTATCTCTGCTCATATTTATGTTCTCAAAATTTAAGTTTACAATTTCTGAACTAGGTAAATATAGTCTATAGTTTCATTCACATGTTTTTAACTATGCAGTTTTCATTGATTCAGATGTTCTTATCCCCATTTTCCTATATGGTTCTAAACCTAGTTTTTAAATTATGTCCTGTATTACATATTTTCCCATATTAATTCTATGTTATGCTTCGAGCTATGTATCAATCATACAGATGTATTCTTCGTTAAATGTTAAATAATTGTATGAATAAGTCTCTTCAGTTACTCTGTGTCAGCGGAGCTGGCAGCCGAATGGCTAGCGCTCTTTCCTTCGGTTCAACAGTTTGTGGGTTCGAATGCCTCCTCGGGCATAGATGTTTGCAATGGTTCGAAATCCACTTCAAACCGTAGGTTCTATTATAATTAGCTTTCTTATGCAAAAGATGGCCGATCAGCGACTACCAAAAAAACAAACAATATATTCGAGTTTTAATTGTTCATTACAAGCCCTATTTTCTTTTTAAAAAACATGTGCTATGGTTTTATCTTGCTGTAGGCTTAATTGGTTAATGTTTTCAAAGGCTGTTTATTAAAATTGTTTTTTTTTTTGTGAGGACATTGATTTTTCCCCCCTTTAAATCAGTTTTATCCCCCCTTTAAGTCCGAACATACACACAAACGGCCAGCGCTCTGTCTTCAGTTTAACAGTGTATGAGTTCGATTCCTATATTTGGCATGGATGTAATTGTAGATGACTATAAAATGTTTTGGTCATAGGTGTCGGTCGAGTTAATCTTTCATGTGCAAAAAATAGCCGCTAGGCTACAAGTTAATGTTAGCCACATTGATCAATCGATCAATGGGGCTAACACAGTTCCCCTATAAAATTGCGAATTTTGTCTAATCGGTGTGTAATGGGAGGATTTGTGGAATCGTCTTTTCATATTATTTAACGAGAGTTTTGCAGCATATTGTCAAGCATGGACACCTTCTGTTAAACTAAGACAGAATTCTGCAGTGTCTGACTGAGCACTAATCTGAATATTTGAAAAGAACTTTTCTTATGACCAGGTTTATTTTTCCCTTCAAAGCTAGTAATGATGCCTCCCAAAAGCAAATCATTGAGAAAAGATTCAAAGGACGCTGTCTAATGGCAGAAAGGGAAGCGAAATGTTTGCGATTCCAGTTCTTAGAAATTTTGTTTCCATGTTCTCTTTAGACCAGGGGTCGCCAAAGTGGTCTATATAGACCCCTAGGGGTCTATTTAACAACAGTAGTGGTCTATCTGACCCAAGGGATCGAGTGGGGGTCTATTGGGACTCGGTTCTTAATACAAATCATCTTCAAAATTAAACGACGATTTTAAACTGCGCTTTGTTGATTTGGAAAACATCGACATCCCTGATCGCATTATTGCGCTATTTTCGGCGCAAATTGATAACATCGACATCAACATACAAGATGAGCTTGCTGAACTGTTGTCCGATCTTGAAGCAAAAACGCTTATTAAAAATTTGACAATACATAAATTTTGGACTAATATAAATATAAAGCAAAAATATGTGAAACTTTACGCATATTTGCTGCCATTTATGCTGGTGTTTCCAAGTTCGTATATGGTTGAAGCCGGTTTCAGTCACGTTAATTCAATTTTAACTAAAACAGAAATAAATTAAATGTAGAGCTTCGAGGAGATTTAAGGTCAAAATTGACTAATTTCGAACCCAATATATCGAACCTTGCCAAGAAACACCAACACACTCATCTCATTAAGGAGTAAAAAATCTGTAGCTACTTTACTTAGTTTCTGATTTATTAAATATTTAGACTAATATATAGTTTTATTTTAATTATCTGAAAATTACCATGTGGGGGTCTATGGAGATTTCGAAAAATCATATAGGAAGCGATGATCAAAAAAGTTTGGCGACCCCTGCTTTAGACCATATAAATGAGGGTTCAATTGTATCCTACTACATAATTTATTATTCACGCGCATGTGTGTGTGCTCAGAACGAAGTTTACTGCAACTGCATACTTTCTGGTACATCAATGGTCATTTTTATATTTAAAAGGTACTACATAGTATAAGGTGTGTAATAAGAACACTGGATACCAATTTTATTTCAAAATCAAGGAAGATACTGTTCAAACATCCTCGTGTTTGAAAATAAATTTTCATTCACCTTCCTTATTTTATTCACTGGAAACTTAGCAAGTTTTTTTGGTTGTTACTTTCAAGTCTGGAAATTTGCATTTATGCGTTTAACACAATGCTTTGAAATTTTTATTTCATTTTTCCCTTTTCATTCAAATACGCTTGCCCCACTGCAGTGTTTGCTGGCCTCTTAATATTCATTTACCGTAGGGCAGAAGTGTCTCGGAGGGGGGGGGGTGTCTAAGACAGCCGCATACAGGATTTGAAGTGTTTTCCGTGATTACTTATGCAGCTGAGAAATTCCGCCTCACGCATAGCTCCCCGGGAATAAAAAGATTGCGCCTCATCACGATAAGAATGGGGAGGGGGGGTGCTTAATCGTGGGGGGGGGGATCCCTCTCTCCCGAATGTTTCTCTTCCCTGGAGCACGTGCTATCATCGGGCTAATTAAGCGGGGAGAAAGGGTTGGGACCCATAATGCTGATGGAATCGGGGAGTGCACGTAATGCCAGGGGAGTATTTATCTTCAGTACTCAAATATGAGGTTCTATTTTATTTGACACCCAGTCTAACTGCTGAAAGGTAAGGGACAACCATTGTCTGTTATTTTCCGGAAGGACCTTCCAGAGATAGTATTATTTGTGGCAAGAGTGAAATCTGCTAATTTCTCAAGCATCCACCTTGACAGATAGACAAGCTGGAAACAGAAAGATCCTACTTTAGCTCACCTTGGCCTAGTGGTAGGACAGCAGTCTGGACTTTAAGATGGTAGGTGCTTGTGAATTTTCCCGATTTCTTCTCTAGTTGCTCGTGAATAAGCACCATTATGTATGAAAATTCCTTTCCGAAGGTAATGTACGCGGTGTATATTAAAATGCTTTACAACGGTCTTTGACCTTTAAATGTCCACTACGCTTAGTTTTCAATGTTCAATTGTGGTTAGAGTGGAACCAGGGACTCTTCACGTTGTCCCATTACTGCGCGCTGCGAGGTGATATCATTTTTTTTTAATGATTTGATTTAAGCATCATATTGTGTCTATAATGTAACTAATTAGCCTGCCGAGATGGCAGCTGATTAGCTAGCTCTCTAGCCTTCCTTTTAAAAGTAAGCTGATTGGAACATGGATGCTTTTAGTTAATTCGAAAAATAAATCCTTATGGAACTAGATCGGTTTTAATGCATTGCCATTCTAATTAATTGGATGTGAGTTTCATTGCGTATTAATACTTTTTAGCAGTGTCTGGAAACCCAATGTAGCCTACGAACGACTATTCGCTATAGAGAATATCACGTATTCTAGAATTGGCTTAAAATTTTAGAAAGCGTCGTTAAATTATTCAATTTTTTTTTAATACATCATGGTTTTAATTTTCACTATCCGGAAATAAGATGACATATGTTGTGACTTCCATGTCATCTGACACGATTATCATTAATAGTGTTCATTCAGAGAAGGCGCACTATTTCGAAGTCATTAGACCAATCAAGCATTAAGTGGGTGGGTCTCATTTTCCATTGTGGCGAATACGGAATAAACGCCCAAATTACAGAATATGCAATAAAATTAGAAGAACATTAGTTTTTAACAAATTCTATCTGGAGTTCAATTTTCATTAACGAAAATATGCTAATATTTTAAAGATGGTTGTTGACAAAGGAGTGTGTTTCTTATTAATGATTTAGTTTTATTTCCTCGGCACAGTTGATATTCGTAGGAGTCGGATGTATCCTCTATTGTGTTCTTTTGTTTTGCACCCTCACACTGTACGCCCACACGTTTCGGGGAAACTTTTTTTGCTCCAAAATAAATAAATAAAAAATCGGATCTGTGTTCAAAAGAGAAAAAAATGAAAAAATTGTTGACAAATGTCCACCTACAACATCTGTCTTTGGGAAATAAAGCTGTAAACAATTAACTTCGTTAGCTTGTACGCATTTGTGCGACATGACATCGCACCACCTGGAATTTTGATCGCATGCGATGCGGTTTAACTTATTTTTTTTATATCATCTGGTACTTCAAAGTTGCCACGTTTCTTTGAAAGCTTAATAAACTTGATTATATCATATGACTTAAATTCTGCTTATATATTATATAGTTTATACTATGGAATATGAATTGTTTTCTACGATTTCAATATATTTAAATTATTTAATAGAATTTGTGCGGTGAGCTATTTTTACTTAATTTTATATCTAAACAATTGCGTGAAATAGCTTTAATATAATTTTTTATACAATTATTGGCTGTTGTATAGCATTTTAATACCTGTCGCTGTTTTGACCTCAAGTCTTTTTGACCTTCATAGATAATGGGTCTTATTTATACATCACAAAGGGGAAAATCAAAACAAACTTTGTAAAAAGCAACCACTACGACACTTTAAACATCCTTTGTGATGCGCATGCCCATGCAGCCAACAAGCCGTCACAGTCGTGGGCTCGAATCCTATCACAGAATTGGATGTTTATAGTAGATGGAATATATTTTGTTGTTCCCGATCTAATGAACACTCATAGGTGAAAATTGATATTTGAGTAACACGCAAACCGAAATCCACTGATGTGCATGCAGGTTTCACCGTGACGTAGTGTATGATTGCATGGCTTTAATGAGCCTAAAATTTCAAGTCGTTTTACTTAGCATCTATAAAATGATATAAAAATAGTTATTAAATTCTTTATCGATGATGCTTCACTACTGTCGATGATTTCATAGGGTTGGCCCAAATGATAGATAATAATCGCATTTCTATTTATTTTTTCTGATTTGTAGTTTGGGTTCAGGATTTATCGATTTTGATCAATGCCAAACATTCGTTGTTGATTGTTAGAACATACTCGATTTTATCAGATATTGTGTAATCTTCGTCACTGAGAAAAGAATACAAATTCTCGAAGTTGATTGGCTGCCCGGATTCCATTTATTGGCGTGTATTTTGCTTAGAGTATGTGTATTACGTTTCAAACATTTTTATGGAAATATACAATTAAAAAAAGTCTTCAGAATTTTCCAAATTAAATACATTTATAAGTTCATTTATTTCGTCTGCCTTAATTAATTTGTATCGTTTCCTAGATTTTTATTCATTTATTTTCTTACACTATTAGGAAGTTTGTTTCAAACGAAAGTCGTTGATTAAGAAGTTGCAGTTTTCTGCTCACGCATTGTTTTTATTAAATTCCAAATTCGTTTAAAACAAAATTGACGGCTTTCTGTTGTGGCAAGGGAATTTGCAAATGAGAAAGAAATATTGTTAAGAAGTTAAATGTCATTTCTCGATACAAATTTTGTCACTAAATGCATTATGTAGTGGGACAAGACAATAGCTCGTAACCTAAAGTACAAAATAAGTTATGCCTCCAACTAGGAATATCTGATGAAACTTTAGAAATTTAAATGTTTTAATCTTGATGAATATTGGTCTCTATATATTTCTTCAAACTGGCAACTTTATAAATATTTCAAACTCAAATCTTAGTTGAAGTTGTATAATTCATTTCATACATCTGTATGCAAATTGTAGCCAATGACTAGAAAAAGTAAATATTTCACCATTGGACATTTTGAATTGTAATAAATTGACCTATCACAATAGAAGGATGTTAAGATTTGGCTTTTCTAATATTTTTTCTGGGAAAAATACATGGTAGTGTCTCCAGTTTTAACTATTCATTAAATCAACAATTCACAGATTTGATTAATTGTAATAGTTTGCAATTCGGTTCAAAAAACTGTCTATAGACCTTAGGACGAATAATAACGGTAAATTAGGAAGTATTTAATATAAATTAGTTATAAGTTTCTATTCAAAATTTATTTTTCAATGGTAGTAAAATTTAAAATATCCTTACCACACCTACCCCACACATTTAAGTGAAAGTAAATTAGATTTTGAATTGTCCAAAGATAGGTAATAGAAATCTTTAAAATCTTTTCAACAAGTTTAACACTTTTTTAGGTTACAGGGAATTCATGTAAGGCATACTTTGAAATATTTTGGAAATTTAGATATTAAAATATTTGTTACTTTTATGCAGCCCAGTGTTCACTTGTTATTTTTAGATTTCTTGTTTTTACGCCTTGTTAAAGCGGGGTTCACTTAAAGAATATTAGAAGCGAAATCTGCAAAAAGTGAGTCGCTGTGGAACCAAACAATCCATGCAGTTGTTCATAGCGACCCTATGACTAGCTGCTTGCTGAATAGTTAACTCTGACTTGGGTTTGATTCTTGTATCGATCTAAGCTGTTTGTAAGAGTTCGGAATCTTTAAATCTGTAGGCCCTTGGTCGAAATAACCATTGTGTACACAAAGTGACCATCGATCAAACCACTCTTCTCTGTAATCCGTATTCAAAATATTAATTTCTTAGGTGACTATTAAAGAAAAAGTCCTGAATTTTTTAATTAGATGTTTTGGCGCATATTGAACAGCACTGTAAGCACCTAAACATGTCGCGAAGCAGCTGTGATCTTCTAAAATATTATCCCCCAGATTATTAATGACGAGCTCGCATGGAGACTTGGAGAAACAATGTCTCCCCAGCTAACTAGCATCAGACTACTCCAGCCCATTAGTTACTGTGGCTAATTAACTTTCACGTAGTGCATCGGTGAGAATCTCGGCTAATTAATTAAAAACTAATCACTTCACTTACTTTGTCATTAATGTCTCTGCCTTGCACCCAGTCACCCGTGAGCTGGAAAGTGATTTATTGGACACTAAGCGTCTTTCGGTTCCAAGGGTATTTTTCCGTAAATTCTTTATGAATGCCTACTCGTAAGATGGCGCGTGCTTCATATTTTATGAACGTTTTGACGTTCGTAGGGCCAGTTAATTATTGGAAGAAGAATAACCGTGGTTATTGTTTCTGATTTATGAAGAGGTTTTTTCTCGGTTTTTAAGTGTTTTTTCTTTATAACTACTTTGCTTCGTTGGCTTTTTTATGAGTTTCGCAAAGATTTATTACGTTTGCTCTTAAATTTCAAACGCTTTTCTACTCTCATTTCTATATTTTTTCGTAAGATCGGAAGTATTCATCGTCCAAATCCGCGTTTTTTTTTTTTTTTTTCCTTCTTACCGGATTTTGGACACTGGTAGTACCTCAGGAAGTTTTTGTAGTTAATTATTTATAGAGGTAAAGAGCGCAGTACAAAAGTGTATACATTCCTTTTTGTCCTGTGCCTTTCCTGTAACGGTCAAGTAAATAGGCGGTGAGTAAAATTTTTTCCTTGAATTTTGACTTAATGCTGATATTTATAAAGAAAAAGATTTTCAGTTTCTTTCGTTTAATAGCTTCTTTTTTTAGTGGACATTAAGTATTACGCTGTAATACAGGTTTAAGAGTTGCATGTATTAAGTATTAGGCTAAAGAGTTTCATCATTTGCCTGTCATTGCTTGCAAAAACAAAAAATGACCAAAAATGCGCCATTTCATGTGTTGTGATAAACTGCATTTGATAAAGTATATGTAGATAAAACCAAAATCTTGTTCCATTCTATTGTACTTTATTTTAAAAGGATATTCTTCTAAATAGGTTTGAAATCGTTATTTTTAGCGTTTTTTGGTTGCACCGTTGTGCAGTTATCCAGTTTGTCATGCCGAGAAACCTGTCCCCCCTCTTTTTTTTTTAAAATTTAACTTTTATCGGTTGATATAAGTTTAAGTATAAAACCATCCCGCTTTTTTATTTCTTTTAACAATAGGAGTGTAATTCTGATGTTGTTATGACGTTATCTCGCTCGTACTGTCACCGTGAGCTTGAAATAAATATACAGATGGGGTTTGCCACTGTGATGTTATTCTAAATATACTTCCTGGTGCACAATCTAACTGCAAAATGCTCGAATCTAGCACATTGAGAAAAAGATTCGAATAATGTAAAATTGTGATTTTAGGGTCTTTCTTTAATTTGATTACTTATGAATCCTCAAATAAAATATTGTGTGGAAAAAGTTTCAACAAGAATTGTATCGTTGTTTAATAAAATAATTTTTTTTAATGTATATTGTTTTTAATAGTTAGCGTTGTTAATATTTTTATTAAATTTAAGATTTAGTGTAATACGTGGCCTTGTTGCAGAACTATATGCATGTTGCGCTATATATTATGCTTATATAGAAGCCTCTGTATCCGGGGCCTTATAAAAATGGTCTTGTTTTTGGGCTTGCTGTGCCTCAGTAAATGAATCTTCGAGTTATCTTATATTGGATCCTGACTACTATGTATTTTGCGTTTGATTTCTTCTTTATGCATCTAAATAGATAGTAGTATGCGAGTTTTCAGGATTTCCTCCCTTTCAATTTGTTAAATGTTTTGCTCTTGCTTTTAGTTGGGGTTTTCGAGTCACTAACCTATAACTTCACGGGAACTTTTTCTTTCTTTTCCTATCTATAGATAGTAAACTTGTACAATTTCGGAAGAACTGTAAGGTATGACTACCTGTATCTAGCCTATAGTTGGGCTCTACTGATCAGGTGGAAGCAGATGGTTGGTAGTCTTAGTAACGAGGGCAAGCAGAAGACGCCCAGAAGAATCATTTCACTTGGAACTCATTGCGACTTCCTCTATCTCTGATGAGTATGATGGATCTTCGGTTCAGTCGAGATTCGAACTCACTACCTTCCGATTATGAGAAGAATGCCTAACATGCCACATAACCTCCGAGCTGCCGCGAAAGTTACTGACGGTGAAACTACATCAAGTGAACTTTCTTTCTTTTTATTCCGTTCTATAATGAGCTACTTCTATAATACTATGGCCTTGCAATAAAATTGTATCCATTGTCATGTTATTCTGAAATTAGAAAGTTTCCTCTTCAGTTTTTTGAGCGTGATTGGTTAGCGATCATCACATAATTGTTGCATATAAAGAGAGAGTCTTAAGAAAAAGAAAAATGAATTTTTTGAAAGAGAAAAAAAGAGCTTTTTATGGTGTTCGTGATTAAAAATAAGTCGATTTACTTAAAATCCATTTTAATCACTTTTTTTATTCACTTTGATTCTAGCTATGACGCTTAGTAACTTATTTGGTAGTTATGACGCTATTTAGTAACGTAAATCTATTAAATGATAAATTTACGTTACTAAATACTCATAAAATATTTAAAGTAAGTATATCCTTTTTTAAAACGTGCAAATATCCTTAAGCATTGAAAATGCAATCTATCCTTGACATTTAAATTTTTGTATCTTTGTTTAATTGAAAGTATTTCTTTCAAAGAAAAATAATGAAGCACTTAAACATTATTTTCAAATGCTTGCATTTACTATAACATTAATATCGAAATGCAACCGAATTCTTTCATATATAAACAAAAAATGTTACTATAAATGTTTTGCGCTCGTCAAAAAATTGAAAAAATTGTATGGTTGTGAAACTTAATTTTTTTTGCTGCCAAATATATATATATATATATATATATATATACGCATAAGATTTTGAAATTTATGGGCTCTCGATTAATCACTAATTGTTAAATTCATTTATAATCATAATTAGATTTTGTTTGGAATTTGTAATTATTTATTTCGTCATTTTTTTAATCCAATAAATTTAATTGAATTAAAAATGGAGTGAATATATGCTATGTACGTATTTATTAACACTATCATTAAATTGTGAACACCAAAAATAAATTTATTTTAGAATTCGCACTGGAAGATCGGTTTAATTTATTAAAAAGAACTTCATCGTCTGCCTTTTTCATCTCGCAAGATAATTTGAAAACGGAATTTGCCTTGTGTGAATTGAAATTAAAAAAAAATAATAATCCCGCTGTATTTATTTACTTTTATGTCTGCCTCGACTACAGACAGCCGCAAAATTTATTTTCAAAGTGAATTCAATTTTATGAGACATAATTACTTTAAAAAAAATATCTAGAATTATTTTTTTTTCTGTGCCATAACTTTAATTGGATAAAAATATTTTAGTTTAACTTTATTAGACGTTTGTCACTGATAGCAGCTAATTATGCAAATTGGGAAAGGAAAAAAAAATTTTAAACGTATGATGGAGGTCAAGCCATTTAATATTCGAACTTGGAAAAAGACGACAGTGTGTATTCATTTATCGAATCTAATAATTTTTAATTTATTTTTGAAAATCTGGATATGGCCGTGTTCATGAAGTTTCCCTTTCGCAATGATTTTGCTTTGTACTCGTCGTAAGAGAATTTAAAAATGTTTCTTGTGAGAAATTTGTATAGAGTGGCCATGCTCTTTAGGTAAATTTGGCGATGATTCAATTCGCCAACGTAATGTAGTTGTTTTTACTGCATGGTATGAGACTCTTGATTAAGTTCATTATTGTTTGATTAATAATTAAATTACACATACTAATATTTTAATAGCTTTTTAGCAAAATATTTCTTTTTCCTCACTTTTTTCCCTCTGTGGAGTACATTAGATACCACGGTTAAAGTAATATTCTGTAATTGTAATTTGTACACCGCGTTGTGGACTTACCTATCGGTCTAAAGTTGTTGAAAGGCATTTTTGATATCCATGGAGTCATTGCTTTCCCGAAGAGCTTTTCGTAGAGAGCGGGCCTTATTCCCGTGTCTCAAGGCTGCAAATACCCAAGCACGCCTCACTGGCAAAGTGCATGCAGAAAGACGAAAAAAATACCCTTCGTTCATCAGTGGCCGGGATCGAACCGAAGACCTTCTCTCAGATGAACGGTGTCTTACTACCAGGCCACCTTTAGCTCAAGTGGCCATTCAACCCAGTGTTCTTTGTCCATCGTTAAAATTCCGATAGGTGGGGGGGGGGAATTGATGTCTTCTGGTGTTTAAAATCTCTGTGATGAAAAGGACTATGCATGTTAAATATTCGAGGAATTATGTGGATCGAGATTTGATACACTCCTTGAATGCGGTTCCAATTATGAAGTCTTTCATGGTGGGGAAATGCTGTCTATCTCTCTTAAGTTACGTATTGCTTCACGTTACTGATTGTTTATTTCAGAGCTGCATCACATAATTTCGAATGACGGTAGGTCGACATTTGAACTAGCATTCCAGTGGGGAAATACTCTTCGTTACAGATTTTTAAATGTTCATACATGTTCTCTGTACGATAATGCTAAGCTAGATTACATATCGAATTCACTACCTAATTATGGCAGTATAATCTTCTTACTATCGCTTTCAATAAAGAACGACACCTTTTCCCACCAGATATTACGTACTTATGTATGCATAATGTATCAATGCCAAATCAACAGATGGAAAAATAAAATTACAGGAATCTGTTGATAGAGAGAAAAAAAAATAGGCTCTAAAAATTCCTTGTTGCAAAGAATTTACATATAGCAATCATTCTTGTTAAAAATAGTAATATTTTTTAGAATGTAATTTTTTAAATTCTCTAATAATGTCTTTAATTGTTTTTGCACGTTTAAATAAATTTACTGTATTTGAACCACATTTGTTTTTCTTTTCTGTCATTTACTTTTTCTTCATATTATTTTAACATACGCTATTCTTTTAAATTGTGATGTTCTTTGACTTTATTTTGATTGAATTGTTTTTTATCCGTTGCTAGAGTTAGTGTGTGTGTTCAGCGCAATAGATTTAAACAATCATCAAAATTAGTATGTGGTGTATTTTTAATATGTTTTGGTAATTTATTTTTAAGAAAGCGCTGATGCTGGAATGGATCACGTAAATATTGGTCACGCTAGCCAATTCGGTACCATTTTTGAACTGTCATTAAACTCGCTTAAATTTTTGGTAACACATTGCGTAAAGATCGTGTTTCTTTCCTTTCCTGATCAAACACTTGATGGTATTCTATAAACCTGAAAGTCAATAAATTGCAATGATGGCGATAAAAATATGGCTTTGGGTTTGACCTTCATCAAATAAAGCGATAACTGGCCTCCCTATTTTTTTAACCTATGTATGTTCAGAAACAGTTGAACGACGCCATTACATGTTTACATGTTTGGGTATGTTTCTGTGTCTTACATTTTATATTTATGATGCTATGTTTATGACTTCCGCTTTTTTTTTTTCTTTACGGAAGATAGATTTCGGTTTGATAATAATTTTATTTTGATATTGATAGTACAATCACATAAAAAAAGAATCGGACAACATAAATAATGTTATAAGAAGTTTGAATAACTTATCTTGTTTATGACTATAAATGTGGATGCGTTATTTAAAGATTTTAATCAGTCATTAAATGATTTTCGGTATTATAATATAGTGACTTAAAGACTTAGTCACTTTTATTGCATTTACTTTCAATTAACTTCATTTTCTCACCATGATTTTAAATTGGATATTTCTCTTGTATTAACCTCAATCCAACACATTCCGAATTCATAGGTAAATAACTCTCTGGTCTACAGTTTGTAAAGCTGGAAGTGTCTTAGTATTTCAGAATCAACCGAAACTGTTATTCATGTTCGTTGACCCAATGAGATCGCCTTGATGGGAGTGTCTAAGTTCGTTAAATATTCTTCACTCACTGCTGTTGTAATGTGAAAAGGGTACCCGCCTCAGGAGTCGATATCGACTTCATCATAGGTCAGAATATCGAGACATTTGATGATTGAAGGGCTTCACACCAGTACATGCAGTCATGGGTTTCACTCTAGTGTTATATTTGTAGATGTCCATATTGTTTCCATCATGGTTCAACTTATAGCAGCCCTCTGGGATTCGATTGAGCATTCGCGGTTCCCATATTGAGTGTGGATGTTCGTGTGGCTGACCGTGACCGTGGAGCCGTGACCGTAAAGTGACAAACCAACCTAATAAGTCAGTATTGATATTTTAGAAAAGTTTATAGTTTACAATGCTATAAATTGTATCGTATTTTGATCACATTCACAAAATCAGATTTCTCTAGTGGATGGATGATTTGCGAAACTGAAATTTCTACCTGGTCAAAAGAAATTCTTAAATAAAATAAATTTGTAATTATGAAATTGTATTTTCTCTATCTTACGCAACTTAAACTGCTAAAAGTCAGAATGATAAATCTAATTTTCATCCCGTAATTTATATAGCTACTAAACAAAATATGAACATTATATATAAGTATCACATTATTTTCATCTATTTTTTTCATTTTTATCAAACATTTTTTTTCCTCCCCAAAAAATATTTTATGTAAAAAGATCTTGAGATAGGCTGCAATACGGAAAATAAATATTCATAAGCTAGAAACTTTGGAATCTATATTGTGTATTGAGAGTTCGCTATCAAAAACTTAGAAATAATTTAATATTTTGTACCTTATATAAATATACATGCATACACTACATTAATTTAAAGTTATTTAAATATAAATTATAATTCTTATACAATATGGAAAACATTTGAACTTGCATAGTATTACTGAAAATTACTAGTTATTTGTACAATTGCTCACATCAAGGGTAGAACACTCGTCTTTAGAGCGAAAAGTACTGGATTCAATCCCAGCCTTTGTTGAACTTCGGGAGAAGGGGCTGCATGCATATCTGTCG
>JAPDSC010099873.1:0-58756 GCA_026290005.1 Latrodectus geometricus | reverse complement strand
TACTAAGATTTCTTCAGCTGCAGTTTTTCTGCACGAAATAATCTCAACATAAGTCTTCCCTTTTGGTAATATTTTCTACAAATAGAAACTTGAATACAAGTCGAATCAAATCCTACAAATAGCTTAAGCTGAGTAATTTGGTATGACAGCATTTTAATATGCTGTGCAATATGAATGTAAAGAATGTTTATTTAGTGAATCAAAATATGGTTTATGTAGGTTATCTCGCGCATTAAAAAAAGGATTATATATTAGTATGATAGTATTCAATAGCTACCAGCCGATAGTTGAAATGCTGACTACGGAATAGCTAATACGCTGGCCTTCGGGAATTGTTTTCGCCATATACTTCTTTAACATGATTCGTTAAGCAATATTATTTCTATAAAGATAGCTAATCAAGTGTTTGGGTTTTTTTTTTTTTTTTTTTTTTTTTTTTTTTTTTTTTTTTTTTCGTCTCCTAGTTTTAATTTGCGAAAACTGTCACATAGCAGTTTCTACAGAATGCAACCAAGTTAAACTCCCTTATTTTGTATCGCAATGACACAAAAAATATGTTATTTCTGTATACAAAAGCTACATATTTAAAGTGACGCCAACCATTATCGTTATCCTGGAATGAACCGAATTCTGCTGTTTCTCATTACTTTCCTCAGCATATTGGTAGGTATTATCTTTGAATGTTTCTTTTCAGATCTTCCAAGGTCTGTTAGTGGTCAGTATAGACACGTGACTTTAAACACCCTCAACAAAAAAAGTCGCATGTGGCCAAAATGAGAGAATGCACCTGTTCATTTCCCTCGAAAAACCATTTGCAAACTCTTCTGTGTAGAAACACAGACCAGTTTCCTCGAACGTTGTCACCAATAAAAGAACAGAATTCCAGTAAGATATAGGTCCCAAAGGCACAATATTGAAGGGATTTCCGAAAGCGCACTGGATTGGAATAATCGAACTACCACTAGGCCTCTACGGCAAATGTCCCATGTTTATTACTCCAACTCATAATAGTGGCTGAACCACAATGTCGCACAACTTTATGAACTTCTCTCTCTCTAACCATACAAACTAGGTAAATTTGTTGGTGCTCACTGACTGTGGACTTCAGTTCGTGAGTTCTATTCCCATTTAGAACAAAGTATTTTTTAAATCTAAATCAATAATATACTCTAACACTATTGCTTTTCACTTTTTCTCGATTTAAATAAAAGAAAGCTTTTCATTCTATTCGGCATGACTATTAGGAGATTATTAAACAGGACAAAAACTGTTTGGCTTTATAACAGGGATGAACAAACTTTTGGGATCCGTGGTCTACTCCACATTTAAAAACTCGAAGGTGGTCTCCCAATGGCAGGTTGGTTGGTTGGGTTTTATGGCGCAAGGTCCAAAGAGGACAAGCTGCACCATCTACCAATGGCAGAAATAACGTATATGTTTATATATTTATTTTCGATAACAGAAAAAATGTATATTATTTAATTTTTCTTAAAAAAAAAAAAAAAAAAAAAAAAAAAAAAAAAAAAAAAAAAAAACTTAGTATTAACAAAATAAAAATTTACTGACGTAAATAATCAAAGTTTTCATAAACATAAAAATTGACCATCCAATTCACTTTGTTTAGATGAAATCTGACACTGTATATCTGCGACAAGGTTATCATATTGTGGCGGATACGAGCTTATTACAATGCATAAACACGAAATTATATGTTCATCTGTTAAACGCGACCGATGTTTAGTTTTTATGGCGTTCATGGTTGAAAAAGCAGATTCGCAAAGATACGTCGATATAAATTATGATTTCAAATACAAAATCAATTTGTAAATATTTGTAAACGTTTCCTCGGAAATTTCCAAAAATCAGTATTGCTAGATGCTCTGGATTTAAGAAATATATCGCATCTTAATTTAATAATTTCTTCCTCGACCGAGACTGAAGTGGTATCTATTAAATGTCCTATTTTTTCAGATACTCCATCAATGTTGACATTTTCATTAAAAGGAAATATCATAAAATTGAGTATCTCTTCTAACCTAAATAAATCAGTGAATCTTCTTTCAAATTCGTCAAACAAAACATTCAACATTCGTCAAACAAAACGTCAAGTGTTCAGCGAAATCTTCGAAGTCTCGGTTTGAATTATGGATGCACTCTTCCTCCATGTTTTCTTAATTGAAACGCATACCTTTTTATCGTTTCTTTGAAAGTTTTAATCGCACTCATCATGTCTGTTAAACATTTATTCTTTCCTTGTAGATTTAGGTTTTAGTCGTTAAGTTTTGCAGTGATAGCGCAGAGAAAAGCTAGTTTCATGAGCCATTTCCCATCTGCCAATTCAGTAATGTGCTCTCCTTTTATTTGTAGAAAATTTCTTGTTTCTGGTAACAGAATACGAAATCTTTTTAAAAAAGCACAATGACTTAGCCACCTCACGTCTGTGTGCAATAAGAGATCTCCGTACTCTGATTCAGTTTCTTCTAAAAGCGCCCGAATTTGTTGTCTCTAAAGACTTCTTGAACGAATTGAATTGATAATTTTAAAAGCAATTTGCATTATATCATTAGACTTTGGTGTTTTTGAGCGCAATACCTGTTGATGGTTAATGCAATGATAGCTCGTAAAACTGGGAATTTCCTCATCATTATTGCATAAGGCAATAAAACCAGTTCGATTCCCGACCATTGCAGGAGCTCCATCTGTTGTAATAGAGACCAATTTATATATTGGAAATTCTGTCTTATCAATAAAGTTTTTATATGAATTGTAGATATCTTGTCCCCTCGTTTGTCTTTTCAATGGAATTATAGTTAATAATTTTTCTTTTGAAGTCATATCTTCGAAAACCAGTCTCACATAAAGGCATTACTGTGCAATGTCACTAATATTTGTGGATTCATCAAATTGTAATGATAGGAACTTACAAGCTTTTAAATCGTCATTTAATAAATTTTCCAAATTATTATTTATATCTTCAGTCTGTCGCATCACAGTGTTACGCGATAAAGAAATATTATTTATTGACGATATTATTTCAGATTTGTTTTTAAAATCGTGGAAAAGCACTTCTCCCGCTTTAATGAAAGCTTCTTTTATCAATTCTCCATCTTCGAATGGTTTTTTTTCGCTTTATCAAAACTTCTGTAATTTCAAACCACGCCAATGTTACTGCTTTAGTTTTGGTGCCTGGTTTCGTAAATACCGATTGCTCTGTAAATGCAAATTCGACTTGAATTCATGCACTTTAACTTTTCGAAGTTCACTGCCGATTGGAAAGTCTGTAGCGTAATTTAAGTGCATGGTTTCAAAATGTCTTTCAACGTTTGCTTTTTTTGGTAATAACACTCTTGAGTTACATAAATTAAATTAATAATATTCGTGATAACTATCGGGATGGTCGCGCGGTCTACCTAAAATGTCTTCGCGGTCGACTAGTCGACCGCGGTCAACGTCTTGGCCATCCCTGCTTTATAATATTGTTGATGACATTGCACAGATCTCAGTGTAAAGTGTAAATCAGTTTCCACTAAAGAATGCAGTGATAGAGCTAGCTGATCAATGAAAAATTGTAATCATTTGGCATTTTGATGGTTAAGAAAATGTATCATTTCTTGGGTTGATGCATAAGCATTGCGCAGAGAAATAGAAATGTTCATAAGTAAAAAAAAAGTTTATTTTTGTCTCTATTCCTTAAACATAATGTCCTGATAATGAACATTTTTTTAGATAGAAGTCTAGCAGTTAATAAATGGACAACAATAAGCAAGAAAAAAAGCTAAAAGCAAATACATTAAATCGAAATTCCAAAAGTATAATTCTTTTGGGCACTTTCCAATTTGTGAAATTAATAAGAAAATATTGTGCGTGGGGGGGGGGGGGTTACTTAAGCTACTTATTACAAATATTAGAAAAAAAATTTCTTTGAAGTAGTTTTCCTTCAAGATAATATGCAAGTAATACATACAAGTTTCATTTCAAAAAGCACATCCAGTAACGGGATGTTCTACGCCAGCTTTTCTGTTTTCATTAGTTGTCGATCTATATAATAAAATTTGAAGAGTAAAATATTAATTTTCGTTTGAAACAACAAAAAAAATCTTAGCTTTATCTGATTCAATGTTTCGCAGTTTCTAGAGAAAAGAAATTTAAAAGCTTATTAAACCTTCTACATATAATAAAAATTGATAATTACAAAATTAATATTACTGTTTCAAACAACTTGCGCTACGTTCATTATGAGTTAAATAAACATTTGAACAACGTAGATTGAAATAGATTTTTCAAAAAAATAATTATTATAAAAACAATTATATGTAAATATTAAAATCTTATATATGAACTAACGTCTCTCTATTCTCTCAGTAGAAGTCTGGTCTCTCAAAATGGATGACGGAACAACTGTTGTCATTGAACATATCTTCACCTTTAGCTATAGTATTGCTGTTGTCCATTATGACTGCGATTATTACAGAATTCACCAGCAACGTGGCAACTGCTAATGTGCTTCTACCAGTGGTAGCTGAATTGGTAAGTTTCCTATATTAATTTCATTTTTTAAAGCATTTATGTTAAGAATTCATATTTAATTAGAAACGAAACTTATACATTTTTTTCATATTGTTAAGATTCATATTCAAACACCAGGGTTTGAAGACTCGTATATGTTTTTGAAAAAAAAGAAAGAATAATATCGGGTTGGCCTTTTTGGGAAAAAGCATCTTTAAGACCCCGAAAATTCTAAAATTAGGTATAGAAACCATTATTCCGTCTTGACTAGGCAGTAATGGGTTTTATACTTAACCAAAAGATTAATTGTATTCACAAATAACGATTATGGTACGTAAAATCGGTTGTGGTCGTAAAGCCCCTTTGCTGGTGTGACGTGGCGTAAAGAATGGAAACTAAAATGTCAACCTAATCACTTGATCATAGTTGGAAATTACGAGACGATTGACATTTTAGCTGGCAGAAATAACCGAAAATAAAAAATCAAAAGAGAAAAGACATGAAAATATCTTCAAATGTGAATGATTTTGTCATAAAATAAATGATATATTGCATTTTTTAAATGAACTAAGCTACTTATCTTTAGGAAATCTATGAATACTATGTTAATTTAACTTACGAAATCATTATTCAAGGAATTAAATTTTCATTGAAATGTGTATGGGGCCCTTATTTATTTTGAAATAATACATTTCTAGCCATTTTCGCCTTGCTATTGAATGAAGTGAGAAAAAATATGCAAATTAGTATATGACGTGATTTAGACACCAGTCAGTTGAGAGTAGGAGTATCAGTCGTTATAAAAATAGGATTAGCGCACACATTCATCAATCGCAAGTAGCGAAGAAAAAGGAACGAGTAGAATTAGTTCGTTCGGCGTTGTTTGCTTTACGACTTCAAAGGGCGGTTATCAGTTGTTGCATCAAGTCGCCGAATCTATCGAAAGTTTGGGGATAGGGCTATGAATAAACGTACGGCAAGGCATTGGTTTCACAAATTCAGGTCAGAAGATCTGTCCCTCTGTAATGAAGCTCACAATGGATGTCGAAGTGCTGCAGGTGGCCATTGAGGATGACAGAAATCAAACGTGTGGTGAATTTGCCAGACAATTTAGTATTTCCGGTGAAATGCTTAGACTTATCTGCATTGCTTAGTTAAGACTTACAAGCTGAGCAAGTTTGTTCCTTACACGCTTTTGGAAGTCATTAAGCAACAACGAGTCATCATTGTTGCTTTTTTTCCACTTTAGCACATCCATATTCAATCGAGAGTTGACAAGTGACGAAAGGTGACTCATGTATGACATTTCTAGGCTTTAAAACCATAGGTTATCATGCCAGGATACTGTCACGCACAGTGCAAGCCCACATGTGTACTTAGGCAAGATTATGCTTTATGTCTGGTGGACTAGTCGTCAAGTGGTTCACTATGAGCTGCTACCAATGGGCCAAATGGTCACTGCGGACCTGGACTCGCAGCAATTGGAAAGTGTGCAACAGAAGGAACCAGCACTAATTAATCGCAAGGGTGTATTGCTATTGGCACGCGAGGCCGTCTCACTGGTGGCCATGAATAACATACAGCGACTTTTGGGAGACTTTGTCCCACCCCCCTTACTTACTTCACCTTGTATCATCAGATTATCACCCTTCCTATTCCCTGAAAAATCGTCTTCGTAGAAAATCCTTCACCAATGAAGCAGACTTGCTCCAAGCACTCACGGACTTCTTTTCATCCAAAACCTTCGAGTTTTATCGCTACGAAATTGCACACCTGGAGACACGTTGGCAGAAGGTACTGGATGCCGATAGTGATTACTTCGAGAATTGAGAATTAATAATAGATTGCACTTTCTTTAAGTCATGTTATTTTGGATCATTAAAAACGGAAATCACTTTCTTGTTTTCTGCCTTGTATAAATTTATATTCCCTACTTGTGTTATAAAAATTCATTTTTCAAAATATCTTAATTTAGAATCCTATTGTTTAATAAAGATTCTACTGGATATAGGGAGATATCTGAGGATTTTTCTAATTTGGCAGGCATAGAATTCAATAATTTGTGAAAAAAATTTTTTCAAATTTCATCATCAAAATTGATTTAAAGTCGAGTGCATTGACATCAAAAATCTTTAATGGATAATATAACAGTTCGATGTGCTATGCGACAGCTATTTGTCTGCAGTCTGGTTATAGCGCAATATCACCTTTCAGTACTTGTTCCTGAATGAAAGATGTCATTCATATCAAGCTAGTAGCTTGATATGAATATCAATCTCCTCTCTCTCTCTTCCAAAGTTCTGAAAAATTCAAACTCTTACCATGAGTGGTTATCTGAAAACTATCAATACAGGTCTTCTGTTCAATTTAAAATTTTACCTGTAGTTCATGTTACAATTATCTATGTACATGCATCTATGTCATTGAATATGTATCATTATTTATTATCTGTTGTTTTATAAAAAGAATTCCTGTTTTCATTTAGAGTTATGCTGATTTTTAATTTTAAGTAACTCTATTTCAGGCTGTAGCAATGAAAATACATCCATTATACATGATGATTCCCGTTACAATATCTTGTTCCTTTGCCTTTATGCTTCCCGTCGCAACTCCTCCAAATGCTATAGTGTATGACGCTGGTACGATGAGCACTTTAGATATGGTAAGATACTTCACAAAATAACTATAGTATTAAATTACTCTATATGAAAAAGTATACTCTTGTTAGGAAGAATTTCATCTTTTTTTATGAATTAAATATTTATCTCCTATTGTACCACTATGGATTGAACGAATACAATAATTGTTTAAAACAGTTGGCAGTTGAAAGGTTGGTGTTTTAACGTTAAAGTTCACAGGTTTGATTTTTGCTTTGCGTGAGAATGCTTTTAATGATTCGGAATAAATTTTAAATGGTTGATCTCAGTTGAACGTAGATTAAGTGTGCAAAAAGTGACCGAGAGTATCCAGCAAACAAAACTAGTATCATCTTTGTGCAAATGTGATTCGAAGCAACATCTTTATGAAAATGAAATCTATGAGGTTTCATTAAGATGAATCATAAATTGAAAAGACCATAAAAATAACTGACAAGTATTTTCAAAATTCTTAGCATACGGATGTAACAAAAGTTCAAAATTATCGAACGAAAACACGACCAAAAAATTTGTTCTTCCCAAATTTTGTATAGAGAACAATTATAATTTGTGTAGAATTAGAAGATCGTGTATTATTTCTTTCACGCTGCCAGAAGAAGTCATATGTTTCATCCATTCATATTAAGAGCTCTTTTTAAATCCGAGGCTAACGTATTATCCCACAATATTTCGACCAATCAATGAAGATACATACACTGGTGTTCAAAATTAAGGGAATGTTCAGATTTGATCAATTATATCTCCAGAACTATAGGACCGATTTTAATGAAATTTTATATGTACATACCTTAATTCTTTACAATATAAATAACCATGCAGCAATTATAAAACACATGCATGATCCGACGTAATATTCATTGGAATCAAAAGGCATGTAACAGCGACAGCAGAATAGAACAAGAAAATGTGTTATTAGGGGGTATGGCCAGCTTTTACAGATATACAGGCCTTTCAGTGTAAGTTCATATATGAAATAAGGTGCCATAAGCTACAAAATAAAATAATTACTGTTGTAAATAAGCAGTGCTAAAAGTTGCTGTAAATATGATTTGTAGAAAAATCACTCAGATAAAACTGATTGTGCCTGGATTTATCTCGCGTTGTATACAAGCCGAGTTGGCTTCCGAATAGTTAGCGCTCAGACTTTCAATTCAATTCGTATCCTATCTCAAGTTTGAATGTTTGTAATTATTCACATAATCCACTTTAACCTTTAGGTCCAATTTTAATTAGCCGAGATGGTAGTGAAAAGGTTAGCACTTTGATTTAATAGTTCGTGAGTTCATTCCAACCATCTAGAGCTTGGAAGTTTGTAGTGACTCGGAATCTACTTTAAATTGTAAATTCTGGTATAATTAGCCTTCGTGTGCAAAAATTACCGTTGAACAACAAACTAAATAGAACCACGTTGTATACAATGTAAAATTCAAAAGATTCAAGCCCTACTAATGAAATTTTCGTTTTAGAGATGTTAATATTATTTTATTAACCAATTTTATGTTTATATAATATCTATATGTTAAAATAGATAATCATGTTAACTAAATGTGCATTTGTCTTTCAGCTAAAACCAGGACTCTTGATGAATTTGATATGCGTTGGAATAGAAGTTATGATGATCAGCACCTACGGAAAACTAATTTATGACTTTGATCATTTTCCGGTATGGGCGGAACGGTCATTTATACCTTAAGGAAACATGTGATATGTCATTAAGTTTTTGAAGCAAACTTATTTGCTGTCGAGAATATTTCTAAACACCACCCATGTATTTATATCATTACTTCCATTTCTTGTAAATAATTTCATGTTATTGTTGTAAATTGTTTCACTGAAGGAAGCAAAGTTTCGATTGATAAGTGAAATGCTAGTCTTCCAACAAATTATGCAACTTCTCAACTTATGTACAAAATTCTAAAAATGTATTTCTCTTATGCATTGATTTTTGATGCTTTTCGAAAATTTGAGGTTAGCTTCCTTTGTTACTAATGAATATTTTATACAGCTGATTACACGCAAAGTCAGCTGAGTGTCAGAATGAAATTTTTAAGTAATGTTAAAAAATAAATACTTTTAAAATATATATAGTGGAAGTGCAATATAGATTGCGTACGCAGTAATTTTAAATAATGCATCGCATTTGTTTAAAACTTGAAAAATTGTTGCATAAAAATTCGTTTTAAGGAATTATGAATATAATATAAGAAAAATTTTAATAATTTTATTCTACTTATGATACATTTTTAAACGCAGGAAATAAGGCAAATATTTGCCAATTTCCTTTCATGTAATATAAAGCCTGAAAAAGACATTTTAATTACTATTTAAAGAAATATATAATAAAAATTTTGTTTTATATATTTTGAAATTTGACTGACACAAAACAAATAGATCATTTGTACATTTTCATAAGAGAATTTCCTATTTAGAACTAAATATGTATAATTTTTTTAAAACTTGTATTTTTCAAATATTGCTTTAAAAAATATTACTTTTTATGAAAACTGTTGTGTTGTTTTTTTAATATTTCATTTACAGAACACAAAAACTAATTTTCTCATTCAAATACACTATCATGTTTAAGAAAAAAAATTTTTAATAGCTTTAAAGTGGTTTCGAAATGATGACACACAAATCTAGTCGAAGTTTTTAAAAACAAAGGGATATACAAAAAATTATTAATTAAATATTCCATTTTTTCGCAATTAGCTTAGAGATTTAGAATTTAAGAGTAACTTTTAACCAAATTTCAAAATATACAATTTACGTATTATTTTAAAGATATTCGTATCTTTTAATAATCGACGTATTTAAGAAATGCTTGAAATTCTGATATATTTTACAAGTGCACCCTGATTTTATTCCAGTTGAAACGGAAAATAATCAAAATATAATTTCAAAAAATAACAGAATTAATACATAAGAAAAAGCTTTAAAAAAAAGCACACATATATATATATATATATATATATATATATATATATATATATAAGATCTCAATTTACATTTCCTTCCAAGTAGATATTTTTAGAACATTAAGGGAAATTAGGTCAATCGTATTTGCACAATTTCTAAAGTGCTGTAAATATTGCCCCCCCCCCCCGATATTTAGAAGGGGGAAATTTCGGCTCTAATTTTCTTGGATAAATCAAAAGCATCGATTAAATGAAGAATTTAAACAAATTTTTTTATTTGAACAGAAAAGTTAAATTTAAACAGGCAGTATTCGATGCATTCCATTACTGAGTGATGTATACATTAAAAGCAAAAAATCTGGAAATTGTTGGGAAATCGGAAGGAAGTGCCATCCCCTAATTCAGGGATGGGCAAACTTTTTCGATCGCGGGCCAAAAATCGAAAAAATAAAGTTTGGCGGGCCAAGATGAATTTTTCTAAAATTTTATAAACAATATACAATTATTACAATTTAATATATTAATGAGATGAATGAAATTGCGATTTCATTTTTAAAAGTTCCTTATATTGAGATTAGAAGTGAGATGTACTGATTCTAAGGAACGAGGCTAAATGCTCATCTGTCAGTCTATTTCTGAAATAATTCTTTCTAAGGTTCATAGTTGAAAACACTTGTTCACATATATAAGATGAAGCAAACATAGCACTGATTTTCTGGGCATGAGATGTTATCGAAAGTAAGTTTCCCAAATTTAATAATTCGTAAAACTCTAACTTTGGCATATTTAGAAACAATTGCTTGAGATGATTGTTAGATTGCTACTCAATTAATTTAAGCTGCAAATCTGACCTCAATGCTTCACAATTTACGTTGAATGGCATGGTAAAAATATCCAATTCTGCTTGAATGGCACTGAAATCTTGGAATCTGCGTTCAAACTCAAAACGCAGTTTTTTCAAGCTATCTTCATAATTCTTGAGGTTCTCTTCATTTACTCAGGGTATTGAATTTAACCTCGGGAAATGAGATAAGTCGTTCTTACCTAACCGCCCATAAAACATTAAGTTTTAGTTTAAAAGCTTTGAGATGTGACCAAATATCGTCGATAAATTGGTTTTTCCCTTGCATCTTGACATTCAAGTTGTTCATATGACAAAGAAGATCTGTGAAAAATGCAAAGTCTGAAAGCCATTTTGAATCTTCTAACATTTCGCACTCCGCAGAACACTGATTCTCATGGAAGAACGACACAATGTCGTCTTTCAGATGCCAAACTCGCTCGAAAACAATCCTGCAATAAGCCGCCTTTTTTTCTTGTAATACAGTACATCAGAGTATTCAGATTGCACTGACTGAAGAAAATCTTGAAATGGCCTATAAGTAAGTCCACGAGATCAAATAGTATTTACAAGCTTCACGACTCTATCAAGCACGGGTTTCATATTCAATGCAGATTTACACAGAGCATCTTGATGTATAACACTATGTAGAAAAACAACATAGTTCCCAGGATAGTTTTGATTAAACAGTCCAAGAAATCCAGATTTTTTTCCTGTCATATTTGGTGCTCCATCTGTCGTAATATTACATATATTTGTTATAGGTACTTTCAAAGTTAATAGCTCTTCCTGAAATTCACAAAAACTATCATATCCCGTTGTAGTTACCTTTAAAGAACGCATGCACACCAGTTCCTTAACAATTTCATCAACACCTCTTATAAATAATACTAATTGAGCAGTATCATTTATATCAGTGCTTTCATCCATAGATATGGAACAAAATTTAAACTGGCCAATCTTTGACTCTAATTGTGATACCAAATTTTTATCGATGGCTTCCATTCTAGAAGTCACCGTTTTTAAGAGATAAGCTTACAGTCTCAAAATTATTTTTCTTGTCTGGACAAAAAACATTACAAACTTGGATCATGCATTGTTTAATGAACTCCCCATCACTGAGAGCTTTATTATTTTTAGCAATATTGTATGCTACATTGTAACTTGCATGTGTAGCTGCTTCTTGAATACTGTTTACCTTCTTGAAAAATTTTTGCGTGCCTGATAATTTTTTACAAAGACTCTGTATTTTGTTTTTTTCATATTCGGACATTGCTTCGTAATTGGAATTCTTATGCTTAGATGTGAAATGACTGGAAATGTTATATTCTTTGAAGACTGCTACAGCTTCATTGCAGATAAGACACACTGGTTTATCTTTTACAATTGAAAAAAAATATTTCCATGTCCATTCATCATTAAAAGCGCGCCACTCTGAATCAACTTTACGTTTTTTAATAGCCATTTTTGGGTTGAAATATTTTACGAATAACCCAAACAAGCACTAGCTACGCTATACTTTTAATAATTTCACCACACACAATTCACAATGACGCTATATGTCCACAATATTTCAACACGTAATCAATAATATTAGAACTCGCGCCAAAAGAAAAAGCCGCTGGTTTAAGCTTAAAATGCGCAGTCTGTCACGTGTGAGGTCTAATTCACCTATATTGAATTCCCATATGTCTGCTCCACAAGAAAAAGATAACGCTTGTTGGCGCCAATCTACAGCTATAACTAACAAATAACTTCCGCTTTTAACACTTTACCGATTGAAAACTGCCTGTATTTGCTATTTCCTTCGATTTATGTTTTGTAGAACTAAAATAGAGAATGTAAACAGATTACCAGCTCTTTGAAAAAAAGGAAGAAAAAATATAATATTTAAACAAGGTAGAAAAGGAGATGGATATATAATATATGAATATTTCTTTTAATTTGCCTCTGACCGGCAAATTATAATTCTATCCGCGGGCCGGATAGAACCTTCTGGCGGGCCGTAGTTTGCCCATCCCTGCCTAAATGTTGACAGTTTCGTATAAATTGGATTCAATTTCTTAGCCTTAGGTGTTTACTCAACTATGCTTTAAAACTTAGGTTTCATACTTTGTATTTTTAAATATTTAAATTAGATTTTAAGAAAAAAATTTAGCATAAGTCCTCTTTTATTGTGTGTAAATCCTTATTTATATTTTAAACTAGCTGTACCCGCCCGGCATTGCCCGTGCATTTAGAAAATGCAGATAAGTGAATAGCGCAGGAATAGTAGTGTAGGACATGTAGACTGTCTCTCTCTCTTCTCCCCCACACACACAACATTCTCCGTCGATAAAAAGGAACAATATATCCTAAATATTTTAAAAGGAAAATTTTCCAAAAGATGGTCGCCAGAATTGTTTCTCAAAAGGAGCTGGTACAACCCCGGAATCAGCTATCGGCGAGCAGCGATCTCGAAAAGAAGTTTTATAAATAATTTTTTTAAAATTTTTCTAATTCAAAAATCGAAAATCGGGCTTCGAGGTCTGGTGGCCAGCTCCCTTGTGCTTCCGTGTAAAAAATTCCAGGTCCCTGCGTGCGATAGATTTGGCTGGAGAGCTCGGTCAGACAAACGGACAGACACATTACACTTGCTTTTATTATTATAGAAGATAAAAAAAAGTTTGATTCCTTGTAGATTTTCTTAATAACTTTGCTTAAGGAATCAAGTATTTTTGTTCATTTTCTATATTTATTTAGTTTAATGATTTTAATTAGAAATATTTTATATAAATTAAAATTAGATGTAAGTTTGATTTCCTAACGATTTCTTATTAAAAAGTTTAAGTGTATCTAATAAATTCTTCAAAGTTTTTATTTGCTTTCAAGAATTTGAGAAAACTTGAATGATAAATAAACTGCTATTCGTTTGTGCTAAAATGAATAATAATTAGAATTTCCTGAAGAATGTATTGAGTCAATAATATAGTATGAAAATGGGTACTTCTTCATTTCACCGGTGCAAGTTATAAAGTCGCCAAATGGCATTACTATGCGTAACAAAAAATCACAAAATTTCTGCTTTTTCCATCATTAACTTTCTGTTTTTTCCAAACATTTTAAATTAAAAAAAATATTTTTACAAAATAAAATTTTCAATTAACATTAAATGAATTAAATTAATGGTACAATCCTAGGAGACAGGATTCAATTTGTCACCAAAGGTCCCATACCTTTGGTGACAAACGGGAAAAAAAAGCGTCCAGGCAGAACGAAATGGCAAAATAAGAATTCTAGAAATCGTTACGTTTATCGTATCTAGTGTATCAAAGTAGGATTACCAAGAATGACAAAATTTATAACCAACTAAAATTATTCATCCCAAGGACCTAAAGCACATTTTAACCTAAGATTCAAAACACTGATGACAATTATTCGACATAATGCAAATGAATATCTAGATCTGTTATAGAAAATGTCCTTAATAGGTGAAAATGCGCTTTAGGTCCCCTACTTGGCGCGTTTTCAAAATCGCCGATGCCATGGCGAAAATTCTACGGCTATTTCAAAGTGAAACTTAATTAGCGACCAATGAAAAGACTAAAACAAAAGGATAATTAATGAGCATGAGTGAAAAAGCGCATCAAATTCGCGAGTTGGTGAAGTAGGGGAACTAAAGTGCAATTTAACCAACAAAAGAATATGGAATTAATTTTATAATACACACATACACAATCAGCCAGTTTAACAATATAAAATTCCAAACACGAAAAACAAAAAGCATCATACTTATAACTTAAAAGGGATAAAAAGAAATTATTGGCTGTATCCCAGTGTACGGTACGCTATTTTTATACAATTAATATAATTATAGAATATACAATTAATATCATTATATAATATAAAATTATATTATTTTATACAAATAATATAATTTTATACATTATTATATACAATTAATTATAATTGTATATATGATTACCGTTGTATATATGCGTACCGTATAAGGAGCGTACCGTTCACTGGGAATTAACCGAAATTATTAAAGGCGGAAAAAATTATAAGGGTAAGTAAAGTCCAAATTTTAAAATGCAAAATTAAGATTTCATCTTGATTATTATAAGTTATTCTCTGAAACATAAATAATAACATTTTATCACTCACTCATAATTTTGGCTTCATTTTTTTTTTTTATTCTTCCATAAAAGCTGATCCTCTACTTTGTAGGTGGAGTTTTTTCTTCCCCAGGTTTCTTTTCTCCTGGTTTTCCTCCTTTATCATCAGGCTGTCCGGGTTTTTTCTTACCAGGTTTTTCTTCAGGCTTTTTAGGATCCATTTCTTCTCCCACGGGAATTAAATACTCAAATGAAAATATGTGATGAATTTTTTGCTTTAAGTAAACTATGCAGTAACGCAGCTTATCAAATCAAAATTAGAATGTGAAATTCTGCAAATTGTCTCACTTCACTCGCGTATCATATCCACGTAGCACCTTCTCACGTGGATGTTCAAACCAGCCTTTACAGTTTTAAATAACTGTAACAATTTTTACTTCTGGAAACGTCTAGAAATTTCTGTAAAGTTTGGAATAGAGGGCGCTAGTTTCTCAGTTAATAGGAAAATGGTTCCTATCATAACTTACCGCTGTTGTACTTCTTACATGTTAATATTATTGCAGACTAATACAATAATATTCCATGTTTCAAAATTGATGTCGGATTTAATATTGATAGCAATCAAAACATTAATTTATATTCAATGAAACTTACTACGTTATAGATTAACTTCGATTCAAATTAAAGTTATTTCATATTGTCAGTGCGAATGATGAAAACTTTCCGAATTTCAGTAAAAGAAATCATTATAATCATAGAGGTTGCCTTTGACTAAATTTTTAGTCAAAAAGGGAATAGTTATCCGAATTCAGCGACATTAAATGAATGAAACTTTTATTTCTTTTTTTCCAGTTAATAACAATCATGTAAAAATAGGGGAAATGGCGGCATTTTTAAATAACCAAGCTAACAACATTCAAATTGGGAATATACTTTATGGTGCCTCTTTGATCCTCGCAAAGTTGTAATCGCGATTGATCGCCAAGCCGGGCAAACCCCAATCATATTCCGATAGCAACAGGGGAATTCATTGTCTGTCCCAACAAAAATCGCCAATAAAAACGATAACCAAACAAAAATCGCCATGTTTGCCAAGGGGCCACCTTAAAGTATAGTTTTACCATAATTTGACATTGGTAACGAACAAATTTCAAATGGACAGACAGACAGACACATTACACTTGCTTTTATTATCTATCTATAACCCCGGAATCAGCTATCGGCGAGCAGCGATCTCGAGAAGAAGTTTTTTAAATAATAATAATTTTTTTAAAATTTTTCTAATTCAAAATTCGAAAATCGGGCTTCGAGGTCTGGTGGCCAGCCCCCTTGTGCTTCCGTGTAAAAAATTCCAGGTCCCTGCGTGCGATAGATTTGGCTAGAGAGCTCGGTCAGACGGACAGACACATTATACTTGCTTTTATTAATATAGATGTCCCAATTTTTTTAAGCTAATAATAGACTAAAACAATTACTATCTATAATCACAAATTTATTCCAGTAAAAACATAAAAATACTTAAATCAATAAATTAATTAAAATTTTAAATAGCTAAATAAAAGTAAAATGTACTAATATTAATATATTAGGGGCTTTAGGCCAATAGCAAATGAAAGCGAATTCAGCGAAAGCGAAATGACGCCAGAAAACTTTACAAAATTGACATTCCGAACGATACTTAATATATTCAAGAAAATTAGAAATATCTGGTGGGGCTCGGGCGACAGCTCGAATTTCATTTACATGTTTTTGCTTATCTTATACACCTCGTATTAACAATCTCTGGGATTAATTTGATTAAATTTTCTTTCGATGAGGAGGAATTTTTGATAAATCAATATAGGGGTAAGAGTATAATAAATTTTAAATAATCCATAATGTTTAAAAAAATAGTTTATTTCTTAAATATGTAGATCAAAGATGTTTGTGAGACACACAAGATGGTAGTTATTTCGACCTCCCCCGAAACAATATGTCATAATTTGAGGTATAAAACATTTATTTTTAAAGAGTTTGAAGAACCTGTAACAGGTAATAATTAGTACTGATTATTAAATATTGAATTTTTATGAAAATGAAATAAATTTTTATATTGAAATATGCCTTTCAATTGATTTAGATATTAAGGCCTGTTTACACGCTCAGAGTTTCTCGTTCGAGTTAGCAATATGACGTCATCAAGACCGAGAAATCGGTTTCTCTGATCTCGGATTCGAGAATGATGTATACAAGATACGATTTCTCGCAGTCGATATTTTAACTTCTATCGTAGTTTCACTATTGATTTTTTATTGATTGCTGTTTTGTTTACAGACTTTGTCTTTCGAATTCAGTATTTAATTTGTGCTTTCTTTTTTCTGCTTTTCAATATGAATAAAGAAGTAAAAATTATATAGATATGGCCTCAATCTGTATTCTTCAATTAAAACTTCGATGTTTTCTTTACTCCAATTCATTTTGATAACTGATCGCTTGCAAGAAAAATTTGATTTTCGTGTCTTCCAATGACGTCACTTTTCCATGAAGCTGATTGGCCGTGGACAAAATCTCGGATGAAAAAGTAGCGCATGTTTTACTTCTTTCCGAGAAAGAACAGTGACGTTTGAAAAGAACAATGACGTCAAAGACTAAGTCATAGTTTCCTCCCATACATTCGGTGGTGAATTCGCTCTCGTTAGTTATTGGCCTTAGGGGTGCACGGTGAGAATTCAATACTGAGTACTGATACTTGTTACCAACATTGAATAATGAATCTGGCCATATTGGAATGTAATATGTATAGGATAGAAAGACAAGTGTTGGCACAAATAGAATAGATACTGGTATATATCACCTCTGTACCAGCACGCGTCGTTCTGCACAAAGTCAAATTTTATGACTAGGAACTTGATTGAGAAGGTAACGTCTTTAATATGTCGTGACAACATCACAAAGACGCTATGATCATATCTGCACTGTGTTCAGTACTGATGACACTTGGCAGCGCCAAGCCCGCCTGTCAGAGACTAGGCGAATGAAGTCAGAGAAAGAGCGTCTTTCGTTTTTGAATAAAGCACCCTCATACGAAGGTGGAAGTACGACTTTAGACTCATAGATGGCTGCACCATCTGAATCTTCCAATTTAGAGATTGAAACCAGTGAATATCCAAAGCCTGGCTTCAACCACCCCCAGAAGTATTAATTTGTAATGGGAACATGGAGGACATTGCGACCCGACAGATTTTACGTGCCCCAGTCGCCATTAGTGAACACGACGGATCTACGGCTAAGCGGGATTCGAACTCACCACCTTTGGGTAACGAGAACGACGCCCTAACCAAACAGGCGACCGCGGCTTTAGTTGATTCTATATTCACCTATTATAACAATCAGTATTTCCATGAACTATAATGTCGTTTGTTTGGAGTGTCAGCAGTATTTGACTCTAAGCCAAAAGTATTCTCAAATGCGAGATAAACGACACTGATGGGCAACCAAATGGCTTGCCATTGTCTCGCCACAAGAATTATGCTTCTACCTTCAAAACTACAATTTTGGATTAGAATTTGAAGACATAGTTGAGATGTTAAACATTTTATATGTTGCTTTTGTATTCTCGTGTAATCATCAATGGAACATTGGCCATTCAAAGCTATATGTTTGAGATTTTTCAGCTTTTTCCTATTTTACTTTCAATAGAATAGTGGTTCCCAAGAAGTTGCTTTTAGTGTCTTGGGGTTTCTTGACATTCGAATATAGTTGGTCAGATTGAAAAATAAAACACAAAGCAATTTAATTAAACAAAGAATAATTTTATTTCCCTCAAAGTATCCATTTATTTCACGAGTCTGAAATAAATTATAAAAATTGTCAATAATTATCAATACAATTCACACCAGGTAACGGGAAAATTCCAAAGAGTATCTAATTAAAAGCCTTTAACCCATTTTATTACAACTTCTAGAGCATTAAAAATATACTTATTACATTAAAAATATATAAATATTATTTTCCATTTTCGAAAAAGTAATTTTTGCGTATGTGTGACCAATGCAAGAAACATTTTTAGACTTTTTCCCATACGCCAACAACAGCATGACGATAGTTAAAACAAATGAAAGATTTCTCGATTTCAGTATTTAAAAACTTTTTATAATTAAAGGAAAATTTCAAGCTTTTCCCTCCTCACTCAATTTGTTTCTAGCTGATCCCTACACAAGATCTCATTTAGTAATGCAAAATGAACTCTTGAATAAAGCCATACATAAATTTCATAAAGTTAGATTGCATGACAAAAACTCAGAAAAATCATCAAAATATTCGCAAATTTTTGGGTAATGGGAAGAATTCTACAGAAAATGATCAAGATGCGCAAACAATCCTGTCATAAAAATGAAAAATTTTTCTAATACAAATGAAAATTTTATTTCATCTTTGTACAAGGACGTACAATTAGAATAATATGAAGTAAAAGATGATAAAGCTTTGGCATTTGTCATAGCATTAATCTTTAAATTCAGATCTGTAGTTTCACATGTTTGTTCTTTCACACAAATATTTTCAGAAATGTTAGAAAGATATAATTTTTAAAGTTTTTCGTTATAGGACTTATTTTACACTTTAAAGAATTTACTACTTATATGATGATATACCTTCTATATGGATGAAAAAAAAATAATATGACAATACATTCAATTTCAAAAGTTTTAAAATATTTCAACATCACACAAAGTTAATTTTACTAACATGTGTTATGTATAAATTCTTACAATGCAATTATTACACATACAGTGTTAATCAAGTTTGAAATTTTTAACCTTTCAACTAAGTATGTAAGATCTTACATATAATCAATTCCACTAAATTATTTAATTGTATTTTTGTTTTTAACAAAGTGTAAATATTTTGAATAAGAATTTCTTAGTGAAGATAACAAGAATCACACTAAAGTATAAGGAACAAAACAGAACTTAAAGTATAAAAATATTTTTTTATGAGATTTTTATAATATGTAATAAAAATTAATATACAGGAAAGTAACATACAAAATATATTTTTTTAAACATTTTGATATATAACATAAATGCAAACTTAACATATAATAAGAACAATATATATGGTAAAGCATACAATTTTTTAATATATAACAATATCACTTTTTTAAAATATAATTATATTTCCTATTAAAACAAGTAAAAATGCCACTTAAATGCAATAAAATTAAGTTGATACTTTATATCCAAATTATCACAGTGAAAGTATTTTCAACAACAGAAAGTTTGAAGTCAGCACATTCTATAACTTTTACACATAATATTGTATAAAAGGCAATCACTTGCACTTTCTTAATGATTCAATTTATACACAAACATTCAAGATATACGCTTCAAATTAATTTAACAATTATAATTAATTTTAATATATTGTATTGAATATGTGATTTTGTTAAATTTTATTGGTAGTTTTAAGAGAAAGTGTTGCATTCATAAATTATAAGAAATAAATATAATATACATATACCAATGTTTTATTCAATTTCCTGTCTTTAGAAAACGAATAAAAACTTTTTATAATTAATGTAAAACATGGCATAAGTCGCCAAATTTAATCATTGCATCACTATTAATTTAATGAATATAAAACTAATCTCTTTTTACTAATGATACACTAAATTTAGAGATAGCATGAAAATTTAGATTCCAAGTATTTTAGGTTTCATAAAAATTGCAATTCAGAACTTCTTTCACATAAAATTTATAACTTACTTATAGTTGGGAAAATATTTAAGATTTTATAAATTTAATTAAAATCAGAAAAAAAGATATTTAAAAAAATAATTTAAGGGTAAAAGTTCTTTTTTTCCTTAATTGAGCTAAAACCTATATCCTTTAAACTATTTTTTTCATTATGAACGAAACCTGATATCCATACGATAACTAAATATTAACATGCAAAATTTTTTTATTAAAATTAAGAAGGAAAAAAAAAAGCATTTTTTAGAAATCAGATCAAAATTATCTCAGACGAAAATACAATTTATATATTTTACAAAATGATATTATAAAAGAGATTCTAAATATACATCCAAAGCTAAATTAATTTTATACTTTTATAGTATACTTATTTTACAAAAGTGTACTTCTGTTTATTTTACTAAAGTATGAAAATTATACATTTATTGTACAACATTAATTACATTTCTTGTAATATCAATAAATATAATTTTTTTATATAAACATTATATTAAAAAATCCATTCCATCTTTAAATATTAGAAAACAAATATATACTTCAGATAGAATTGTTACAATATACTAAATTATAAACTTGTGCATTACATAAAATATTAATATTAAAATATATTAAATATATATATTTGGCTTTTTTGAAAATACTTTTAAATATGTACAAAGTTTCATTGCATAAAAATTTATTTACACAAACATTATGAGATACAATTACCATTTTATTTTGTAGAAAAGAAATATTAATACCAACAACATTTGTATGCAGATTTGTGCGTTAACATTTTTGAGCAACTTTTTAAAATAAAAACAATGTTTATCAACAAACTTTAAAATATTTACAATAAAATGAACAGTATCATGAAATTAAAAGTAACTTTAAATTAGTTTTAAAGGAAAACTAAAAAAAAATCTAAAACATGCTTTTTGAAATGAATTTTCAATTTGGAAAAACGAAAAAACTATTGATGAATAAAATGTAATTTTTCTCAAAATAAAACACTAAAATGAACCAATGAAAATAAATAAGATAATTATTTATTTTAAGAGCTGTGCAGATTAGTTTTTGCAGAAAATGAAAATAATTAACATTAAAAAAAACTTCTGAATTTTAAGTTTGGATAAGATTTAAGAAAGGAATAATGTTATCAAAAATAATATACTAATAAACAAATAATATAAACAACAGTAAGAGTGAGTAAATATTCTTGATGTTATAAAAATAGTATTTTATGACATTGATGCATTAAAAATAGTATATTATTTGAGAAAAATTTAATTTGTGATCTAGTTTTATTTCTAAGAATAAAACTATAGAATTCAGGGAGGTATTTATAAAGTTATTTTATACTAAAAAAGACAGCAACTGAATTCAATAGCTATTATATAACTTTTTGGTTAAATAAGATTATAAATTGAAGAGATATGTCATTCATATGAAAACTTTGTTGAAAAGACACTTCTGAATATGAAGTTAATATGAAGAATTCATTTTTGAGATACTTCCTGAAAATTAAAAAAAAGAAAAAAATTGGATTTTTTTCTCTAATTAATGGAAAGCAGAAAAGTATAATAAGCAGATTAGATTTTTCTAAAAGTTAACTATTTTATATTTGAAAATGTAAAAATACGTGCCATTTTAAAAATGTGACATTTTAAGTCATAACTGAACCTATTGAGTGAAAATAGCATGAGAAATTACAAAAACGTTTCATAGAAATTCTTTTTATTTAATGAAAATGCTAATTATTTTTATCATGTGATAAATATACAAATTTTGGAAAAAATAAGATTATGATTAATTAAAATAATACAGGTGAAGCATTAGAATCAGTGATTAGGTTAATGACTATATTACATGATAACTTTCCTTAATAGAAAATTGTATAATTGTACTGCAAATATAAAATGAGATATGTATTGTGTAAAATATTTACAAAAAGTTTGAAATGAATCTTCATAGGTTTAATCAAAATATATGTAAAAATTCATTTTAATAATCTGCTTTCTTTAATGTTTTTAGTACAAAATATATAAAAATATTCATTGTAAAAATTATGAAATAAATATATGTATTTCAATACATACATGATTTTATATGAATGTATGATTTTGATTAATTTTCCTTATTTCATGCGAGTTAAGACACTGAGTTAATTTCTTACAAAACTGAATCTGCTGTAATCCTGTACATGGCCTCAAATTAATGCAAAGATTAATCAAATGTTGTGGAATTTTGAAACGAACCCCTGGTACAAATTCAGAAGAAAATTGATTTTTCTTGAAAACATCATCAAATTGGATGACAAACAAATGACAATAATCGGATAAAGATCTTTTCCAATCATTATGAAGTGTGTGAATTGCATGTTGAAAAACTTCTTCTTCAACTTCATCTTCTGCATGCTAAACAAAAAATTCAATAATAAATTATATAACAAAATTATTCCATATCTGAAATATATATCATTAATTTTTACCTGATTAACATCATTAATATAAATCCTGCAAGATAAAACCCTATATTTCTAAATCATGTATATTAAAATTCTATTATATCAAAATAAAACAATTATATTTACAAGAAAAAAAAATCAGAATATGAAAGTCAAAAATAAAAACCTTTTTGTAGGGAAAATTGGAAAGAATATTTGTGTAAAATTTATATTTTACACAAAATAATTGTATAATATATTCATTACAAGCCTAAGAAATTTCGAAAAGGTTGTCTAGCCAATTGAATATAGCCTTAAGTAGCCTTAAGATAATAAAATATATAAATTTCAAATACAATTAATTGATATATATCTATGTTATCAGCATAGAACTCTTCAAGTTAATAAAAATTGTACATAGATTTGGGAATTATTCAAATGTGTTTTTGTATTGTCTTAGTACACAGGTATTTGAAGACTAAAGCACCTCTCCCACTATTTATTTAGCATTTTGTGCCAACCCCAAATCCAGTCAAGTTCAATTCTGACATTTGCTGTACTTGATAGAGAGTACATCTCCTCGTCAAGTGTGAAGAATTCAGTTCTCCCTCAATTGGATGACACCAGATAGCAGCACTACAAGCCATGGGTGGATCCTCTATTTTTTGAAGCAGAGACCAATTAGAAGTCTCTAGACATTGGGACATGATTAGAAACTTGGGGAACTTTGCGACAACAACATATTTAATGTACCCAGTCGCCATTAGTGAAGACAGTTGTCATTAGCTGGTATCAGAATTGATATCACTTCCTTTGGATTGCCATAACAACCCTCTCCTGACTGAGCAACCATGGCTCATTCAACTGTGCTAAAACAAATATCTCATGTATTTTACAATCTCTTACTGAAGAATAAAACAGCAGAATTTTATAGGTTTAAGTATTCCATAACTACAAAAGAGAAAATTCATCATGTAGTACTTCTCATATTGCACACTTGAAAATTATTGCAAATAGATACATGCAATTAGTACAAATGAATCTAGTCCTGTTTTTTAGAGCTCCAGACAAAATATGAACAAAGTAAAAATATGATAATACAACATGGGAACTACTTATAATTTGAATTAAGATGCAATTCATAGTTTTTGTAAACTCTAACATAAAGTAAAAATCTCCACGGATATGGGGATGATGAGGAAAATGATTCCTAAACTTTAAAATAAAGAATAGGGCAATGATGATTGATATAGAAATGTATTTTAAGAAATGATAATAAAATATATCTCAAGTTGAACTTCTGAACATTTGAAGAAATTTTCGTGATAATTTTTTTTTTATTATCAATATTTCATAAATTAATATTCACAAAATTTTAAAAATATTTTTTGCATATCACACAAATTTTATAATGAATCGATATATACTTAGTAGATTCAAATACAAGACAGATGTTACTTAACTCTACCACGATTTTCAGGAATAGTATCAATTCAGAATAAAAAAACTGAATAAATTCAATAAAAAAATTCAGAATTTATAAATTGTCTCTAAAATCACATACAATAAATGATATAATATTTACATAAAATATCAAATTATTTACAAATCATATTAAAATAATAGTATTTAACACTTCAAACCTTAATATATTTTCTGTAACATTTCTATGATCAGCTATAACTCATTAAAACTGAATAAAAATTCATGTTGAATATAGTAATCTGTAATTGTTTATAGACAAGATTATATTATGACAATCAGTGGAACGTTTTAAAGATTGGCCAAACGACCTGGTGATGATAGTTGAATGAGAAAACCTAATGCTTTTAACCTAATTTTAGAACCTTAAATAAAAATAAATGTGAACTAGATCAAACTTTTTTTGAAATATCAAGTATTTTGAGAAATTTATGAACTTGCATGATCCTACTATTGAAAGAAACGTATAACTAATTAATTTAACAAATAACATATAATACAACAGATTCTCTTTGGGATTCAATAAATGATGGTACTAAAAAGGATACAATATAATATTATAAAAATATTGTTAAATAAATTTTTCTGCAATGCATAAATAATTTCAAAAGTCCCTTTTCTTAAAATATATTACATCATATAAATATATTATGATATTTGAAATATAAATTAAATAATAACAATAAAATTCATGGATTTATCGTTAAATTTAACTTACAATATCTTGTGATTGTTGAGAATAAAAAACTTTTTCAGGTTCTACTAAAATTATTTTCTTATTTGAATCGACAGAATCCCCCAGCTTTGAACAACTGCAATTCAATTTAGTCATTAACCAGCTACTAGGATTTATCATGATCTCAGCAATTTCATCATCTAAAAGTGTAACTTTGAAATTCGCACAGTTTTGAAGAAAATCCTTTAACAAATTAACTCTTTCTTTTGTTACTGTGTCATGTGAATAGAATACAATGATTTCAACATTATCACTATATTTGAGTTCACAGTCTCCTAGAAAGGCATCACCTGTTGAAATAAATAATAATCATCAACAGATGTTTTGAAATAAATTATTTATTTTTAAGAAAAAATTTCTGAACTAAAAATTTTACTATGACAATAGAAAATTAGGAGGTTTTAATTTAATAGATAAATATAGCATATCATTAAGATAAAATATCAAAACTAATAAATTCATATTAAGAAATTTATACTATAAAGCCATTTACATTTTAGAACATTAAAAATTTTGCAGTTACTAATTTAAAAGAATCTTAAAAGCAAAATAACTAATGTAACTTTTAAAATAATTTAAAATTTAACTTACTATTTTTAATAGAGGAATGACAATTCTCAGACAAATGACCTAAATATACAATAAAAATTCATTTTGAGTTAAAGTTCAGTGTAAAGCATACATAAGTTTCCACAGATAATTTTTCAAAAGGAAAAATTACTTTTAAACCTAAGAATAATAAATATATTGGAAACTAAGTACAAGTTGATTGATATATAATTATACACTTTTAATACTGTATAAGAAAGAGGTAATAAAAGATGATAATGAAAGATACTAAATTAACTACTTGAACTGGAAAAGAATTCAGACGTGTGTATTGGAATGGTACAGGGTAACTCATTGTTATATATTTAATCATTATATATATATATATAATGGCGATGTACAAACCAGATCATTGGCGATTCTGTGACAAAAGCATTACCACATGCGTGGTACATCTTTCCAGTGCAAATGGTTGACAGAAAAAATATATCAATGAACTATAATTTATTCCATGAAAATTTTACAAGGTGTTAAATTGTCAAAGATTCTGGATGGTTTTAAAAACGTTATTTTGTTGTAATTAAAAATAAATTCGCATGGTACAAAATGTAACAATGCAGAGGTGCTACATATTTGACAAGCTCAAGAAGAAGAAGAAGAAAAATAAATTCAATCAATGAAAAAATGATGATTGAAACTATTTCTCACATTGTCCTAATAATGTGGAATGTTTCATTTCAATGTTATCTCTATAATTCTGCACAATGGCAACTAAATGTTTATATCACATTTCCAAAAGAAGAAGAAAAAGTAAACGTCCTTTTTACACAAGACTTACATTTGAAGTGTGTCAACAGATGGAAGCCTCTGTTGAGATTTTTTTTTTTAAATTTTAAGCACAATCATTTTGCTTACTTACCAGTCATGTAAAACTTAATTGGTGAAAGTTAATCATTTAATAAAAGTGTAATTCTTTTAATTGGGTCAGCTTTTGCACAATTTGCACTTTGTGAGAAATCCTAAAAAAATTTCTTACAATTCCTAGCCACAGTGGGCATTGAAATCTGCACTTCATACTTTCTCCTCAACAATTTTGTAAATCTTTATGAAATAATATGTTGACATATTCAGCAAACTCATTCATACTGTTTTAGAAAATTACTCAAACTGGTCATATTTTAAAATATTTAAACTACTTGTATATCTGCTTTCTTATTAGAGGCTTTACTGAAATTATAACAAACAATTCTGTAGTGGAACTGTGAAACAGCAATTAAAAATCATTTTGACAAATATATAAAAATGAATAAGTAAATATGAAAATTTCATATGGCAGCTTCACCACTAGTTAATTACATAAGCACATCCATTATCTACATAACTTCCTTTATAAAAAGCAAGAAAATTTTAAATGCATCAATATAATGATTTACATTTGAAAATCATTTTGTTAATTGCTCCTGTTTATGAAATTTGCCTATAAATTTGTAAGCACTTTGCACATTTTCTGCAAAAATCTTTAATATTAATCACACAAAAGCTGAAATATTTTAATGTCTTTTTATTTAAAAATTTAAATAATCCCTAGATCAAGTTTAAAATATTAAGTTTTTCTAGTTAGCTAAAAATGATACATATAGGAATAAAATATTCATTACTGTACCCTTTGTTTAATTTAAAGAGTAGTTTATGGTTCTACAATTTCTATATAATAAAATTTATATAAATAAAAAAGAAACTATTTAATTCTATCTTCACAGTACCTGGTTTGCGCTTCTTATAAAGAACAATGACGATAATTATGATGAACAAACCCGCAGGAAGAGGTAGTAATATTAGCTTATTGTTTACAACTGAATCTGGATCACTGCGAATTGATCTTTGAAAGGTTTGTGGTTTTTCTTCTGAAAAAATAATTTTGAATTAAATAAAAATCTGTAAATGTAACATTAACAATATATTTAAACATAAATATCTGTTTACAAGTGTAGATATGTAATCACACACTTTACTTGGTGTTCAGGATATATAACTTTTTTGGATTATAGCAACCAATAAATTCATTTTACAAAAGTGTAACAATTTTATTCTTAGCAATAAACCAGTATAAAAATTTTAGGTTTACAATTACTTGTTATTTAGCAATCTTGACTATATTACAAAAAATTGTAAACCAAATATATTATTAGTTCTCATATTAACTCTAATTTCTTATATGATTTTCTTGGTATTTAAGTATACACACATAATAATTTATTCTAAAAAACTTAAGTATTGTGTGAAATAAGCGTAGTTTTACATTTTTAAAAAATATGCTTCAATAATATATAAAGAATATGCTTATAAAATAGAATTATACAATTTACAAAAATTACAAAGTATCTAATGTAATTAAAAATGCATTACCAGATATTTCTACATCAGCAGATTTAAATGGAACATCACAATTATCGTAGCCAAAGTGATTAAGAGAACAAGGCAAAATCTAAAACATAAAATGTGCTTATTGTTAGTGCAAATGCTTTATTACATAAATTAAAATAATTAGTCTATTTTCATTTTTAATTATCTCAAAACGAAATTTTTTTTTCAAAAAATTATAATTTTAATTTAAATCATTATAGTCAAAAACTAAAAGTGTAACATGGGAAATGAATTTTCAAATATATATATGATGATGATCTTAAATATATATTTCCTTAAGTACATTAGAGATTTTACAATTAATGTAAGGAATATTGAGAACAATATAAAAGATTTAATTAAATCTGTTATCAAATTAAGAATTTACAACTATTTTTACTGTTAGAATATTTTAAGATGACTTTAATAATACATTTTTTGCTGAAATCAATAGCTTTAATTAATTAATATGCAAGTCGAAATTCCACTAATAGCAACAAAAAGTTTTAAATGGTAGTTATGAGATAAATGGAAAAATAATAAATAGAATTAAATATGATAAAATATAAAATTGGAAAACTATTAATGGCAAAATATGACAAGGGCAAAAGCAAATACCAACATATTATCTTGAACAAATCAAGGCATAAAAATTCTGTTAATTTCCTTGCAATTAAATTGATAATATATTTGGACCAATCAGGATAAATTGAAGCATCAACATGATTTTGAATAGGAGCAATAATGAAAACAAACAAGTAACAAGAATTTAATAAAAGCAAAAAAATCAACATTTATCCAAATCTGCAGACAGATTTAATGTTTCAAAATTAGATACTAATTTAAATCTATAGTTCAAGTAAGATAAAATATTTTAGCTCCAGAAGTACAATAAGGAGCTTAAAGATAAGTGTAGTTTGATTAGCAAGAAGTCATACACACATGGATTTCCACCTCAACCAAAATTAAATTTCAATTTTAGATTAAGAAAGAAATATAAAAATTTTTATTTAAAAAAAAAAAAAAAAAAAAATTAGAAAAGGATGTTTGATAATTATAAAACATTTTATTATTTAAAAGTTAGTAATTATACAACATCTCTAATAAATATTCATTCTTAGCCAGTGTTACACAGTTCCTTGAAATATGATTATTTCTACTTTATTCTTACTATAAATTTGACGATTAAAGACATTTTGAAAAACATTTTTAAAATTTTAAGTGATTAAACAACATACAATTTTCAATAACATATATTCCAGGGGTGGCCAAGACGTCGATTACGAAGACATTTTAGGTAGTCCACACGACCATCCTGATAATGACCTCGGATATTAACAATTTAATTTAGGGCTTATGACATAGAAACAATGGATTATTTAAAATAAAAATTTACTACAGTTTATGCTTTAAAACCCAAAACAAACTGCGCAAAGATTTACGATTTAAAAATTTATGATTAAAGGTTTACGATTTAAACCCAAAAACCAACATGATGAGTGCGATTAAAACATTAAAAAAACTATAGAAAGATATGCATATCAATTAAGAAATCATGAATTGAGAAACTTCAAAAACATGGAGGAAGAGTGCATCCATAATCCAAACCGAGACTTCAAAGATTCGCGCTGACTTAACTAGGTTGAAAGAAATACTCAATTTTATGATACTTCCATTTAATGAAAATTTCAACATTGATGGAGTATCTGAAAAATAGGACATTTAATAGATATCACACCAGTCATGGTCGAGGAAGAAATTATTAAATTAAGATGCGATATATTTCTTAAATCCAGACCATATTTAGCGATACTGATTTTTGGAAATTAATTTCTGAGGAAACATTTCCAAATATTTACAAATTGATTTAATATTTGAAATCATACTTTGGATCGAGGAATCTTTGCGAATCTGCCTTTTCAACCATGAACAAAAACAAACACTGGTCGCTTTCAACAGATGAACACTTAATTTTGTGCTTATGCATTGGAATAAGCTCATACCAGCCGCAATATGATAAACTTGTCACAGATATACAGTGCCAAATTTCAACCAAACGAAGGGAATAGGATGGTCAGTTTTTGATATATGAATACTTTGATTATTTTCGTCAGTAAATTTTTATTTTGGAAATATTAATATTAAGCTTTTTTTTAGAAAAATTACATTATTTACCATTTTTTCTTGTTACCGAAAATAAATATGTACGTAATAGCTCTGCCATTGGTAGACTGCCTTCGATTTTTTAAATGTGGAGTAGACCCTGGATCCCAAAAATTTGACCATTCCTGATATATTCTATCAATGATGTAAGCTCATTGAATGCATATGAGTAATTTGCCATACATTTTATTTCAGTAGCTTTAATTCTCACCTTCATAAATTCTACAATTTTTAGCATATTAAAACACTAAGTTATTTTGATTATAAACATTTTTATTTAAAAGAAACCAGATTTTTATTTAAAATAGAAAGATACTTGCATAAATTTTTGTTTTTTCTGTATTTATAACACTCATAAATAGAAAAAACAAAAATAATATGTAACAATAATATGATACACAGTTTTTGTCCTCAAAATCAACAGATAATAAGTTATGTAAAAAATCATGTAATTTATATTGACATAATAAAATAAAAATACTCACATAAACATGATACTTTCCAGCATTTAAATTAGTAAACTTCAAATTCCACTAAAATAACATGGTATAAGTTACATTTATTACTCAAAAAGAAACAAATAAACAAAAAAAAATGATTGCTTACAACCTTATTTATTTTTCTTAAATTGATTTTATCTCATGATAAAATTTTATGTAATGAAGATTAACGCTAACACTCACATACTAAGAAAAGTTTAAGACAAATGTATGATGTAGAAAATTTTCTTTTTATAATTAAGTTGATTCATTTTACACAAAATTCTGGAAATGAATTTAAAATGTTTAAAAGTAAAAGAACAATTATAATAACTGATAAGCTACTGTTTAAAGTGAAATAAAAGAAATTTATACTTTTATGATAATTTTTGCAATCTAATTTTCTAGTTCAAGAAAATCATATGACAGAAACTAATTACATTTAGAGAATAAGAAAATTTTGAAATACTGAGCAATATAAAAAATAATTTTTGTTTAATTCTTTAATAACGAAATTATACATACAACTATGTATAATTTCATCAAAAGGTTGTTGTAAGACACAACAAAAAAATATTAGTTTTTGATATAAAAGAACAGAATCCAAATTTTTTTAATTATTACATTTAATTTTGAGAAGATTAATCATAATTATTAGAATTACATATCTTCTTTTCTTTGAGTAACTTTAAGAATAGCAAGTATAATTTTTTGTACAGTAGCAATGCTAATCGATTGAATTTTATAAAGGTTTATGAATGGGAAAAAATTGGAATTTATATAATGCAACACATAGGATATTCATTTCAGAAAGGTTAAGAAATGCATTTTAATTATACAAATATTTAAGGATTATAAACATGGTCAAAAATATTTTTATAGGTCAAACAATAAAAATATCTTTACAAGTCAAAATATGACACTTAGTGTTTTTTATCAGCCATAATTTGAAAATATTAATTATGGGACATAAATTTCTTTTCAAGAATTTATTTTGCAAGTAGAAATTCATATATTTGGTAAATAAAGATAAGACCAAAAAATTCTAAGAGTTGAAATAAAAACTTATAATAAATTTATTTATACTAAAATACTGAAAATCTGAAATTTTTTATTGTATTAGCTAGGTCATTCATGCCAGCAAAATGATTTTAAACACTATGTTGTTTGAATTACCTAATTAGAACAAAAATATATTTTTGTCTGAATTGATATGCAAATACAACTATTGTTCCAACCCTATCAAACCAATTATATGTATTTAGAAATAGTATAATAAATTGACCGTGACCATAATTTACTCCTTTGATTGGTTTTAGTATATCAGTAGTTCAGTTGTGAGCCTTTCAGTGTGGCAGCTGGTGGTAATATTTTTTGTGTCATACATATTTTTTGTAGCATATGTGTCACATGCTACTTCTGACTGTTCAGAGATAGATATTACTCCGGAAAAAAAAGGAAATTGTGAGAGCAAACAGAATATATATATATAATAAATCTAGAAAGGCAACAGACTTTCAAAGATTTAATTGGATTATGGCACTGAATTAAAATCTCAACTATACAAAAAAGTCTTCTGGAAGTTGGCAATAAGACCAAGATGAAAGCTAATTCTAACTCAGAAAATGAAAAAAAAAAAAGATGTTTAGCAGGAGCCAATTAATATTGATTTGAGTAGGGATACAAATAGAGTATAGTTAGATGAAATGAAGATGAAACTCTGTGACCAGATTATAATGAACACTCTTTTAATAGATGTTTTGAGGGTTTCTTCACAATAAATGACACTGAAAATTCAGTTCCTCCTAAAGGCGTGCCAACTTCTGTCAAATACATAAAAATATTATGCAGCAAAATTATTACAAATCTCAACTATACTCATTCAATGAGATTTGATGAAAACAGTTCAATAAGAATTGGTTCCTAGTCACAATTGAAAATCTAGGCTTTTACGAGGGAAAATATAAGTACTTGATTCGCCTGATAATTCAGCAGACATAAATTCCATTAAGAAATTATGGCATACTCTCAAGAATCATTTAGCTAAAATGCTTGACAACAAAACAAATAATAAAAAATACCATAAGTGTGGTTTTACAATGATGAATCTGAGCAAGTGTGCAAGTACTGAAAAGATTATTTTTGCTAAAGGAGGACATACTTTGCACTAATACAAAGATTTATCAATCTGTTTAATGTTTGCAACAATTAAAAGATAAGGTTTTAGAAAAAAAAACCCCGTTTCTCCCATTTGTCCCAATTAATTTAAACAGTGTATATATAAGCTATATTTAAATGGTTTTGTCTAATTGTTTTGCTGTATTTGTATTTGCCCTGAATATTAAACAATTTTCAAATATTTATTTTATGGTAATTTCTATTTAAGCTACTTTTGCACTGATTGTATTGCCATGCTTATGAATTTTGCATGTATTTATTTATTTCATTGTGATATTTCTGACTATGCCCTATTTATTTATATATACATATATACTAAAACAAATTTTCAAACTTTTAATAAACATAATATAAAAAATATGTTTAACATGCATAAAATGAATTTTTTATTTACTCGACTTTGGATATCATCTGCAATGCATAATGTTTCAAATTCTGAATCCTTATACTCATCAATTTGTTTAGCTAAATGAACTTGGTAATAATCATAGCAGGTTGAATTTTGAGGAATAGATTCAAACCAAACAGTTATAAATTTCCTAAAAGAGCAATTTAAGGAAAGATAAATATTACTTCAATATAAAATAAGCAGAGGAAATATTTAATAAAATTTAAGCATCTGTAATAAATTTATAACATAACCAAAATAATTTTTCGATATTTTTACAAAATGTAATATTTAATTTTATAGGAATATTATTTTATAAAATCACAAAAATTACTATAAAATGCAACAGTGGAATACTACAGAGGCTACTTTAAAAAAATACTGCAGCATGAAATTACTATCGTAAATTATTCCTTATTAAAATGCAACATTCCATGAAAATCAAGATTTTGCAGTATTTATACATCTCTGTATTTTTTCAAGGGAAAAATGAAATTTTATTGTTAATACATATCATTACTGCCAATAAATAGTATATTGATTCATATGTACTAAAAATGTATATTCTGGAAAAATTGTTTAAGAATTTATTAAGTTTTATGCATATTTTAAATAAATTTTACAAAATTTCTTGGAAAATGAGTATTTTAATTATGAAGAAATATCAAATATTTTGACATTTCATAAATGCCAAAAATTTTTTTCCATGACTATAAAGAAATGAAATAAATAGTTGATCAGCTCGATGTTACATTGTCAAATTACATAGAACATCTTCAACTTAGGTGAGGACAACACAAAAACAGCCTGCAGTTCTTAATGTCTCATTACACCCTATTCTACATTACAGAGTTCTTCAACTTTCATCTGTTACAGCTCTGGGAACAGATTTAAAAACATTTATTTCAGAAATAATACTAATCTCACAGAGAAATTTTAGTATTTGTCACATAAATAGGAAAATCATATTTTCCAAACAGGTATTTTAAAATTTGAAAGCTGTAATGATAAATTTCTTAATTTATTTTATTCTTATGTAAAGAATAATAACATAAATCGTTGATTGTTTCAGCAATACTTATTTGTATACATTTGCTTAAATGTTATTTATCTGTATATATATATATATATATATATTTCAAAAAGTTAATACTAAGCTCTTAATAAAATTTGTTATAAACAAAAAGGCATAGAATATCAATAAACTTATGATTTTGTTAAGAAATAGTAGTTAAAAATTACTTTGGAGGATTTGGGATGACAAAGAGTGTAATGTTAAATCTTTCACATAATTCTGCATCCTTTTCATTTTGATCTTGTGGTAAAACAGTCTTTCCTTCAACTAAACAATATAATAAAAGCCAACCATAAAAAATAAAAATACAAAATTAGAAAAAGAAATGTTTATAAAATGTTTTATGAAAGAAAAAATCTTTTTGTTATTGCCTTTTCTTTGCTGACTTATAGAAATAGATTAAACATAAACATATGAAGAAAATTTTTTACTTAGACATGAAAGTAAAATCTCTTGTCAAAAAATTTTCCAGCATATCCAGAAGAAGTAAAGAATTGTTGTAATTAAAAAAAATAAGTAGCTTTTAAATACATACAGAAAATATATCAAATTAATTATTCATTATACAAATGAAAATTGTTAAAATATTTTTTAAATTATTTCTACATTTCAAAATCTAGATTAAAAAAAACCAAACTAATGATTTTGTTATTACAGGATTGGTACAAATTTTATAAAAACAAATTCCAGCACACATAGCTAATTTTCCCAGACATCCAGATTTACTATTCAGTAAATATTATTCTATTTATTATTTATAGACAAATTTATCTTTTATTATGTACTTATAATTTTCAATTATATTTTTAAATGATAAAACTGATTAATATTTGTAAAACTAATATGAATAGTTTTCATTTCAGAATAATATTTATCTCCTTAATCTTAAATTTAAAAGAACAAAGTGAATAAGTCTGCAACTACAATAAAATAAATTTCATTTAATTATTCAAAATTCTATACATTATTTACCTAAACATTGTACATCAAAATGAATATTTTTATACTTTTTAAAGTTGTCTTCATGACTCTTTTCTACTATATAGTGAAAAAGATAAAAACAAAATCAAAATATTTAAAAATGCTATGATTATAAAAAATGAAAATTGCATAAATACAATTATTGGTTAAAAGTTTCAATTTAAATGAATTTTTCTCTTAATAAAAAATATATTTTATTAATTTATATTCAAATTTTTTTAAACTTCTCAATCACTATACATTTAGATATTTCAGAATTATCCAGTTATTTAATTATTTAATAGACTGTTATATTTTAAGTATTAATAATAATTTTTGTGTTTCTGAAACTCCATCATGACATATGCTTTACTTTATAATATTTACTTTACTTATAATACAATAATTTGTATTTTCCAATTTTTGGCAGTTTTTATAAATCTCAAGTTCATTAATTTCATTTTCATATTTCTTTTTTTATCTAAATTAATCACTTTCATTAAGCAGATCTTGAGACTTTATACAATTATGTTTTACCTTTTTCCATTTTTGTTCAACAAAAAATAACAGATATTACTGTTCATCAATATATTACTGAGAATATACTTAATTTTGCCTGAAACCAGCAACAAATTTAAGTAGATCTTTGGTAAATATTGTACAACTGATGTCTTTTGCCTTTGATGTGGTAGCAATGACAAGTTTAACAACAGTCAATTGATTTTTTAAGTTTTCTAAATTGTTCTTAAAAAACTTAGTCAACAGATGATTAATTAATCATGAGAGTTTTTCAGAAGCAAATTAATTATTTTCCAGGAAGGAAAATAATCTGTCCCGTTCAGTAGAAAATTAAAAAAATCTATTCCATCTTCAATTGGATCAAAACAGTTTTTAATTTAATTTTGAAATTATATAAATGATTCTAATTTAAATTATTCTTTGAAGCTGTTAAATTCTTTTAAAAAACAACATTGCAATATGTTAAATTTAGATCCAATAAGCAATGACAAAAGCTTCAGCATTTTACTAAAAAGACAGTATTCTATTCAATACTTATCATAATTCAAAAACTTAATCATAAAATCTTAATCATAATCATACTATAAAATACTGCAATGGTTATTTTTTATTTGCAATTAATATTCAAAAGGATTTAAATAATTCTATTACCATAACAACCAGCATTTAAATTTGGAACTTTAAATTTTTCAGACCTTTTTTATCAATGCATAAAAAATACTTATTTAATAAAAAAATATTTTGCTTAAGAGAGAAACATTTTATTTATTACAAGTTTGATAATAATAAATATAAGTAACATTAAACATGAGTTAACACAAATTGAATAAACTTTTCAAATCAGTTAAAAAAGAGTTGTATTCATTACAACCAATATATGAATAAATCAGTGATTCTCAATACTGTGCCAAGTCAATTTTATGTGTTGGCAAATTCTAAAAATGTATACAGAGAAAATTATTCTTAATTTTTAAATTTTATTTTGTGTAAAGTTTTTTAAAATCAAGAAAAGTACACTGTAAAAAAAAATTGTTTTTACAGTTAAGTGCCATATTTTTTACAGTTAAAAACTGTTTTTATCTTTGATAACCGTGACCTTTCATGAAGTGAAATATTTGTCCCCTGTTAAGAAATTTCAAGTATTCCCATCTTATTTGTGTGGATTTGGATTTTCAGTATTAACCAAGATAAATGGCATGGGCTAATTACATTTCCAGCTCTTATTACTTGCACATTTAAAAAAATGCATAATAACTTTAAATAATACTTTATTAATGGAAATCAATTTATCAATTGTTCTTACATACATTTCAAACTAAATTAAAAGTGTATGGATGTCAATTTTTAAAATTAAAAATGATTTGCTTTATGTTTTTTTAAAGATATAATACAGCTCTTTATGTGTTTCCTACATTAAAGATTTTAATATATATGTAATTCAATATTAAAAAAATAATTCTTGACATAAAAAATTATTTACACATTTCTAGACATACTGTGATAAACTACAAATATGAGACTACTATTACAAGTGACACATAAACATATAACATGAAGGTATAACAGCTTTATAATGAGAGATAACCTAGATGTCTATCAAATGACTAATATTTATGTCTCTCAATGTCTTTTAGTACTCCACAAAGAAAAATATAGATAATTTTTAGAAAAGTCTAAAAAAATGTAACTTTAGTTAACAACAATTTTATCATCATGGATTTGGTTGGCTAATAGTTAAGCTTTTTTCATCTCATTTAAAAATATACTGTATAATTTAAATCAAGAGAAACAAAGATTAAAGCTTCACTTGTCAACATATAAAATTACCTCTACTAAGAACAATTATTAATAATAATGGTCATAATGAAATCATAATTTTACTTTATTGATTCACTTCGCTTAAGAACTTTACTAGGTATAAAATTTTTACATAACTAATACTTATAGAAGAGCTTTGCTTAACAAGGATTATTTGAAATTGAATTTTACTCAATATGCAAAATGTTTGTTGTATAAAATATATACACCATATAATAGGATAATCCATTTCATTCCAAAAACAAAAATTCTGTATTAAAACTAGTTTAAAAAATCATTATATTATTGTAATTCATTATTCAAGCTTTCCTTTTTGCTTTTATTTAAGCAGAGAATAATTTATCTAAGTATATCTGGTTTTAGCTACTTTTCCAATATTGGCAAAACAGAGGTAGTATTTTCTTTAAAAAAATTCCAGTAATTAACTAGTTTATTAAGGTGATATTTTTCAGAAAATGACACAATTTTCCTTGTTTTTAACAATTTAAATATTTCTTAAAAACATTGTTTTCTGCTACATCTCTTCTCTAACGAAGTCTTACTATATTTTTTTTTACATAAATTAGAATCCAGATTCATAAACTTTTGGATACTCAATTTTGGGATATTTTATTTCACTAATTCGAGTAAATCACTGTTGCTCATTTCTCATCAATGAACCTTCATGAATTGAAACTTACATTGCTTTAAAGACATAAATATGTCATTAAAACAACTTCCTAAATTAAATATTTAAAAATTATAAATTTTTTAAGAACTTTGACTTTAAATATTTATTTGTATTCCAAATAACAAATTATCTTCCATTTTCTATCTTTCCTTCTCGAAAACAATAAACATTATGAGACATTTTTTCATTCATATCTAATGAGTTATTCATTAGAAGAGGTAATTATTAAGCAAAATTTCAATGTACTTAAAAAAATTCATACAAATCTCTTTTGATATTGTATATAATTTCCTAAATAAAGAATATATAACCATTACCTTCATATGTGACTTGGCTGCAATCATATCCCATACCTTTAACCTATAAGATAAAGGGAATTAATCTAAAAAATTTTGTTTTGAAAAACATAGGCTTTTTATAAAGCCACAGCAATTACAATTAGGCCAAACTCGATTTATAATTATAATTTCTCCATAAAATATAATTTAAGAAAAGAATGCTGAAGTAAGTTAAAAGTTAGTTTATAATATTTTACAGCCAACTTTTAACAACATGCTTTGGTTGCTTTACAATTCATCCTTAAAGCTATTATAATCAGAAGTAGAGAAATATTTATAAACTAATGTAAAACCTGTTAGCATCAACTATTAATAAAATAAAAACCTTTGTATAGTAAAGATGCAATATTTTTAACTCACATTTTTTCCCATGAGAAAATCACTTTAAATTTATCTCTTTAAATTGTAAATAATGCAATTTATCAGACAGATTTTTGTATTGTAAACTAATACATTCCTCATTCCTATATATATACATAAAACAAATTAAGTTATAATAAAACATGATATCTATTTTTTTCATCAATTAAACAGAAAAAATAACATAACATTGATTTTAAATCAACATGAACAATGTTAAACTGGCAATAAATTTTGTCAAATATAAGCAATCATAGCAAAAACATCATCATTTATTTAATTAATAATTAAAAATCTACAAAGTTAATCCACTACACATATTTTATAGCTATATATAATAACAACCATTTACATAAATGATTATTTACAAAAATAGCAGTAATATGAGCATTTTATATTATTTATCATTGTAATTAGTATTATCATTGTTATTAGTTAATAACTAACTACCAATAAAATAATCTTATATAGAAAATAAAATCCTTATTTTGTTTATCTATCAAATTTTAACCCAGAATTAGAGAAATGCTACAAAGAATAAAATGAAACATAAATCAGTATGTTGATCTCTAATTTAAAACAAAGGTTTTGTTTGATTTTGAATTCTTAACTACAGCATTTGTAATTAAATTAAACAGTATTAAAATTTGATTTAAAAACACTGTAAAATTACTTATGATGCAATGGACACTATTTTAGAATTGAACTCACTTCAAGAATCTAAGCATAGACTTTTTACTAACCTTTTAAATTTTTCATCAATGCATTAACTTTGGAGATAAGAGAAAAAATTTGTTCAATATCCGATCCTCTTCTTTCTACATTTTATGACTTTTTTAAATAAAAATATTTACTTTTAATTTTTGAAAAAGTAGTACTTCGCCCTCTGCCAAACTTGTTTTTGATTTCCTCAATATGCTTTTAATGAGAAATGTATTGGAACATGAAAAAAGGAGTTTTAATTTCAATATTTAATAACTTTAACCCCCATTTCACGGTGTAAAATAGCATTTTAAAGAAAATTAAGTAATTAATATATATTATTAAAAAATAAGAGTATTTTTTTCTTAAATTACAATTTTTCTGTAAAATTTAGGTTTACATTTATCACTAAAAGATACAATCTTGGTCCACTAATGAGAAAAATTAGTACTTTCAAGGATCATATCATCTTTAGATAAATTTTATTGGCCCACATTATAAGTGAAAATAATAAGAATTATATCTGATGCCCTAAATTTTTTTTTATTTAAGAGTAATAAACTTTAAAAATGCTTTATTTAGCAATATATTTTATGAATATTATGATCCATTCCCCTTCATTTTTATCTTGCAATGATATGTGCAACACTAAGCATTCCATTTTTTCATGTGAATTGAATAGGTAAAATATATTTTGAGATAGATGCATGTATAATAAAATCAAAATATTTATGAAAACTTAATAAGATACAAGGTATGCATTCATTGCTTTCAATAATTATTGCAGTAATTAAAAATTTTTTCTAAATTTGAGTATGATTTAACATCAAAATGACATGTAAAATTGAAAGCATCAAAATTTATAAGTCATCAATGATTTTCATGAAACATTGCCAATATGTAGCAGTTTATTAGCATAAATTATGGAAAAAGTATTAACAATAGAAGCAATATAAAGAACTTTATAAATATTAAAGCATTTTTATTGACATAATTCAAATCTATAAAACAGTGGGTATATTAACTGTATATTTTTTATTTTAACAAAATAAATTTAATATTTAATGATATATGTTCACAAAATTTATTTCAAGTATTAATTGAATTTTATACAAAAAGTCAAATGCAATTAAAAAAATAACAATAATAAATTAATCTAATGTAGAATATCAGACTATTTTTAATATAAATATACTGAAAATGAGTGTTTTTATTTTCTTTAAGATATAGTTTTATTGTATAAAAGTAACATAAGGTCAATATTATTAGAAAGTTGTATCAAGTTATGCAAAATATGCCAAACTTTCAACAGTTTATAAAATATTAAGAAATAAATTATGTAAAGAAACCATATTTAAAAACTAAAATTGGAAATAAAAAACACCCTAAAAAAAAGAAAGCATTGGTTTAATTTAAGATAGATAAATTTGAGAAGGATAGCACAGTCCTTTTATCTTGCTAACAAGCTGTTTTAACTTTAAATAGAAATGCAAAACTAAACAAATAAAATTTCTTCAATATCAAACCTCATAATTATATTTAGTAACTTACACTATTTAATGCATGTCATAAGAAAAAAGAGCATTTTCTTTTAAAATTAAAAAAAAAAAAATAATGGAAAATAAAATAAAGATAATTATATCATAATTGAATTTAAAAAATAATATTTATGCAGAATGCATACAATAAAAATGAAACACTAACAGTTTAATTTTACAAACATTTTTTGAACTTCATTATACAGTAATTTTAAGATTAACATGTTTTATGTCTCATAGATTTCAAAAAATAACTGCAATCAATTTTTCCAAAAAGAATTTCTGAACACATAATTTTTATACTAGTGTGCCATTATTGTAAAAAAATTAATATAAAAATTCTTTATTGTTGTATCCAAAAACATATATCTTTTAGTATTTGTAACACAACAATTACTTTGTTTTCTAAGACCTGAAACAATCTAAATTCCTTGAAATTAATAACAGAATTATTAAACTTTTTTTAAAAAAATGTTTTCTAAATAAAACAAATTACACCAAAATTTAAAATGCTTTAATAGATTTTAAATTTTTGTCACTTTTCTGAACTTATTCTCTTTATTGACATTTCCAAATACCAACATTTGTATACTTTAACAAATCTCGCATCTATATCAAAGTTACCTTATATGTTTTTAAGACATTCTTATTAATATACCTTTATCTCTGAATATTAATTTACAGTTTATAAAGTACTCACTGGTATATAAATATAGTGAAATGAATTATTTATAACCTAGAGTAAAAATTTCACATATTATCACAAAATATAAACTCATTAAATTTTTTCTTATTTAATGAAAATAATGTTATTTATGCAATACAGTTTCAGAGTTACACTGAAAATTAACTTTTAAAAGTATTTCGTTTATTCTAATTTATCAACAAAATATCCATCAATACAAATTGTTTAAAAAAAAAAAAAGAAAATAATAGACTTACCAATATCTGGTTGCAATACAATTCAAATAAAATGTAATAAAATATTATTAATGCTTTCATATTAGAAAATAAAAGCATTCAATAAACTGGAAATGTCATTAACATTAAAAACAATTTGAATAAATAAGATGACAATCTATGTATACATAAAGAAACCCTTGATAAATCTAAAATCATGCATTTGCTTATCCTCAGAATAATATAAACAACGGAAAGGAAAAGATTTGAGATAAACATTGATATTTCCGAACGGAAACGAGAGAAAAAAACTTCATAATTCTAAGAAACACTTCAAAACTAAATTTTCAGGATAGGATAATTCATAATTAAAAAAATCTCATTCAAGTCACATAAAATTAATTTATTTTAAAATAATTTTTATTTTGTAATGAATTGACAACAATAAAATTTTAAAAACAGTAATGCGCTTTAAAATCTCAGCACCCACCATCACTTTGTTATTGTTTATTATATTAAATGCGTTCATCATTGACGTGTTCTGCTTATTTCAACTTTGAAATTTTGTATATTGTAACTAAAATATTGATATATTTATTGCAGGTACTCTACTTAGATTATATAATATGAGTTCTATTACCTATTATTTACTTCAAAACTAAGATCTATAGAGAAAATTTAGCAAAATTTATGCCAATAAAGAACTTGAAAATAGAAACAAAAGATAGAAATATTTCGTGCTCTGTTTATTACCAATCTGTATGAAACTACAAATGAAACTGATATTTTTTGGTATCTGTTAAAAGAAGTATTAATTCAAATGATGACATTGATTGTGCGTCACTAACTTGGCAACAAACTTTTTGGCTATATTAATAATATAAACTGCTTATAAAAGTTGTGAGCTATATATTTTTTTATGAGAATTCTTTTTTGAATTTCAATACATACATATTATAAAAAGAAATAAAATTAAAATCATTTGTAATTTCCTTACATTTGATTTCTTAATATTGGCGAATATTGAGCAATAAGATATTTATTAAATTCTAACCAATGATAGGATGCTGATGAATGACTTTGTACTTTGTCTATCAACAAAACGTTTTACTCCGGATAAAATACTGTTTGGATTGTTTGCTGCAAAAATATCTTTGAAACACTATACAATTTACAAATTTTCATGAAAATAATTGATTGAAGCAAAATTATGTTTATTATTTTTTTTTTCTAGTTAAATAGTTGTCAAATATTGAATCTTTACTATTTTGTGGATAAAGTATAATTGATTCCTTATTTTTAACTCCTTACATCTAACATGAAGACCAGATTTAGTACTATTGATATTTTAGCTGTTGTTACAGAATTGCAGAAATATGTTGGTATGCGTGTGAACCAAATTTATGATGTTGATAATAAAACATATTTAATTCGCTTAAATCGATATGAAGAAAAAGTTGTACTTCTCCTTGAATCTGGTGTGCGAATTCATACTACTGAATTTGAATGGCCCAAAAATCCTTCACCATCTGGATTTTCCATGAAAATGAGAAAGCATATAAAAAATAAAAGATTGGAATCTATAAGTCAGGTAGGAACAGATCGAATCGTTGATTTACAGTTTGGAATAAATGATGCAGCTTACCATATCATTTTAGAATTGTATGACAGGGGTAATATAGTTTTAACAGATTTTGAATATACAATATTGAATATTTTAAGACCAAGGGCTTCAGGCAGTGAAGATGTTAAGTTAATTGTACGTGAAAAATATCCCATCCATAAGGCACGGAATGATGAAAAAGGTTACAATAGGGATGAAATATATTCTGCAGTAAATAATGCTAAAGAGGGTGATCATTTAAAAAAAATACTAATGCCTCTTGTTGTGTATGGACCAGCATTGCTTGATCATGTTCTTTTAAAAAATAATTTTTCTAAGAATTGTGCTATAAATAAAAACTTTAAAGTTGCAGCTGATATAAATAGATTATTTTTGTGTCTGGAAGAAGCAGAATTATTAATGAAAGAAATTACCAAAAAGTGTGAAGGATATATTTTCCATAAAGTTGAAACAAATAATAAAGATTCTCGTGAAATAATGACAAACATTGAATTTCATCCATATCTTTTTCATCAATTTTTAGATATGAAATATACTCAATATCCTTCATTCGACAAGGCAGTTGATAATTATTTTTCCAGTCTAGAAGGCCAGAAAATTGATTTAAAATCTCTTCAAAAAGAGAAAGAAGCATGGAAAAAATTAGAAAATGTTAAAAAGGATCATGAACAAAGACTTACAAATTTACTTAAAAGTCAATCAGAGGATATTAAAAAGGCTCAGTTGATTGAAATGAATTTGGAATTGGTAGACAAAGCTATAACAATCATTAGAAGTGCAATAGCAAATCAAATAAGTTGGTCTGATATTCAAGATCTCATCAAAGAAGCACAACTTGAAGGTGATTCAGTTGCACTAGCCATTAAGAAGTTGAAATTAGATATTAATCATTTCACTTTATTGCTATCAAATCCTCTTGTTGAAAGTGATGAAGAAGATGATTCCAAACCTACATTGGTTGATATTGACTTAGATTATTCTGCTTATGCTAATGCTAGAAAATATTATGATTTAAAAAGAGCCCATGCCAAGAAAGAACAAAAAACTATTGAATCTTCAGAAAAAGCTTTTAAAAATGCAGAAAAGAAAACTAAACAAGCTCTCAAAGAAGTTGCAGTAGTCACTAGTATCATTAAAGCTAGAAAAGTAATGTGGTTTGAAAAATTTCATTGGTTTATCAGCTCAGAAAACTATTTGATACTAGGTGGAAGAGATATACAACAGAATGAGCTTCTAGTAAAAAGATATTTAAAGTCTAATGATTTATACGTCCATGCAGATTTACATGGTGCTAGTAGTATTGTCATTAAGAATCCAGGAAGGGGTGAAGTGCCTCCCAAAACTTTAAATGAGGCTGGAACTATGGCAGTTTGTTACAGTTCAGCCTGGGATGCTAAGGTTATCACTAGTGCTTGGTGGGTCCATGCTAATCAAGTTTCAAAAACTGCACCAACTGGTGAATATCTTACCACTGGAAGTTTCATGATTCGTGGCAAGAAGAATTATTTAACTCCGGCTCATCTTATAATGGGATTCGGTTTTATGTTTAAATTGGACGAGGAGAGTTATGAAAATCACTTGAATGAGAGGTGTGAAAAGTCTGAAGAAAATAAACTTGATCTTATTGAAGCGATGAAAATTGAAGATGAGGAAAGTGATCAAGAGGAATCTGATCAAGAATCTGAAAATGAAAAAGAAGAAAAACAAGAGCCAGTTAATAATGTTGCTGAAAATGATGTTGTAACAGATTCAGAGGATGATAATGAAGCATTTAATTTCCCAGATACTGAAGTAAAGTTGAATATGCTATCTGAAGAAGTAGAAAAACCTAATAGTGAAGAATTGATCAATAATGCTGGAGAAGTCATCATACAACAACATGTAAAAAAAGTAGCACATAATGTAAATATAGAAAGGAAAAATACATCAAATAAAGAAAAGCAAACTGCCCCTAAACGAGGCAAAAGAGGGAAATTGAAGAAAATTAAAGAAAAATATAAGGATCAAGATGAAGAGGAAAGAGAATTGAGAATGAAGATCCTTGCATCTGCTGGTCAGAGTAAAGAACATAAAAAAAATAAAAATAAAAAAGGTAGTTCTATAAAACCTCAGCCAAATCCACCTAATCCAAAGAACGCTAAGAAATCTCTCCATTTTATTGAAGCTTCTGCAGAAAATACTATTTTAGAAGTGGCACCTGTTGCTCAAAAGGAAGTTAGTGATATACCTCCTGTTGAAATATCAGATGATGAAGATGAAGATCAAACATCTGATGAACTGAAGTTATTGAATTCTTTGACTGGTTGTCCAGTTCCCAATGATACTTTACTGTATGCTGTTCCTGTATGTGCTCCTTATTCTGCAATGTTAAATTATAAATACAAAATTAAAATAATTCCTGGAAGTAGTAGAAGAGGTAAAGCTGCGAAAACTGCCTTGCAAATATTTTTGCATGAAAAATCAGCTACACAACGTGAAAAAGACTTACTGAGAAGTGTCAAAGACCAAGATATTTCTAGAAATCTTCCTGGTAAAATAAAAATATCTTCTAGTTACAAGAAAACTAAATAAGGTTTATTGAAAAATTAATTTTCACAATGTACTAAATAATAAATATATATTTTTGTTATTAATAATACAAAGATAAAATTATATATAATAATGCTGCATTGTATTTTATAATGATTATATTAATGTTTACTTAATATGTATTATAAAATGGTGTGAATTTCCCACTTGTATTTTAATTTGATATCAGGATTTGTAAATTTCTCATTATCTTCTAATTATCTACCAAAGAACCAATTTATGGAAATTTAAATGTGTCAAGTTTTGTTTAGTTGATTTTGCTTTTATTGATGATAATTAATTAAAAACAATTTTCATAAAGTGTGCATCTGTATTTTAATTTTTATATTTTCATTATAAACCTAGAAATATATTTTCTCTATTAAATTTGTAGTTTTCCTTTTATTGAAAAATAAGTCTTGCTTATAATGTGAAAAAATTCTATTGTAGATTTTTATACATTTACAAACAAGTCCTTCTTCCTATAAAGTACTTAATATTTTTTCTTTGAATCATATAAAACTATTTTATAATCAGTATGTATTTTATCTGAATAAAATATAAAATTTTGCTTCAAATATTGTTCTTTATCTAATAAAAAATAGGATTAATACAAATAGCTTATGAATATTTCCTTATTATTTGAAAATGCTAAGCAAAATGCAGCTTTGTTATTTATGTAATTTTCTTAAAGAAATCAAAAATTTACTTTGGAAAAAGAAAACTTATAAATTGCAAATTAATATAAGAAGTAGTGATAAAAGTAGGCTTTGTACAATTATTATTAAATGTAATAAATTAATATAATTTAATCAAAATAATGTATTATTATAATCTTGTTAAAATATCATGTTTAATATAAAATTGCTTTGTGTTCAATTAACAAAAAATTAATTTTATGTTTAAGGGGAGAGGGTTATGATTGAAATGGACACAATTGTTTGTGAAAACAGTTTTTTTAATGTATTGTAACATAAATATGATAAAAGTGTATTTGAAATTAAAGTTTGATTCTCAAAGATGAGAAATGAATAAATTCCACTGTTGGTGAATACTGTAGGACCTTAATAAAAAATTTAGTGTTTGTTATTATTAAGAAGGTACAGTAATGTTCAAAAGCAAATATTAGGCGTTTATTAAAAAAAAAAAAAAAAAAAAAAAAAAACTGGTGAAAATACCTGGTAAACTGATCCCAATGATTGTAGAATATAAATATTGAAAAATCTGCTTATTGTAGTTATTTCAAATAAAATAATTTTCTCTTGAATATTAATTAAATCTTCAAATTAAAATTGCACAGTAAGATTTCTATGTACTAACAGTTGCAAATAACTTAATAGTTAATTAAAAGTATTTAACATGTTAATACTTTTTTTTCTACCATTAACAAATTTCATTGCATTTTGCCTATCTGCTCAACTTATTCAAATTCTTAGCATGTTTCAATTAAAAAAAATTTTTTTAGACTAAAAAGGTGATAAATTTTACCAATTTTTTAGCATATGTTTTTGCTTACATTATTGGATATTTTATATTTGGAGCACATTTTAAAAACAACTGATTTCTTAATTATGTGAAAATTGATTATAAAAATATTTATTTTATTGATAAAAATTACAAAAAAGAATTCTGGAAATTATATAGATAGAAAGGGTTGAGCATACTTTAAATAAGATTTCTGAAGAAATTGGTTCAACTAATAAGATTAATCTATTTTACTTTTTTTTTATTTTTATTTTACTACATATTAATCAAAAGAGTTCATCTATATTACACTTTTTCCCCTAATTTAAAGTTTTGTAGAATTAAAACAAAAAATTAATACATAGATTTATAGAGCTTCAAATAAATTTTTTTTGTAGTGTTATCTGTTAAAGAAATTATTTTAATAAGTGATCATTTAACATAATTGCTTTTAAATCAATATAGTATATATCTGAGGAATAATAGTATTAAAATTGAGCTAACATATTGCTCAATAAAGTTGTGAATTTAAATCAATACTGTTTGTAAAATAAGAAAATAAATGCCTTATGACCAAATTAAATAACAGCTTTGTTAAAATTATTTTAATGCTATCCTAATATAATTTTTTAAGTTACACAATTAATACTAGTCTACTACTCAAAATTTAAAAAATAAAAATCTTTTAAAATTATAATTTATCACTCATTCCTTCTTAAACAAAAATAAGATATGATATTTTAGTCTTATATATCAAATTATAAGGTGTATGGAATTTTTAATACATTTCATATAGTTGAACATAATGTACAATACCACAATTTTAATAATGAAATAAAATTAACAATCTTAAATTTACAATATAATTCAGCTTTTGTATATAAGTAAGTGTTTTTTCCTTTAATTTATTTACAATTTTTTCATAATCATAGCTATATAAGAAAGAACACAATGTTGAATTAATATTTCTCATTTGTGGGGTGTAGTGAAACATTTGAAAATGGAAATTCTAATAAACTATTTTAAGATATAATGCATTTTGTAATTTTATGTAAAATACAGTTGGAAACTTAATTTAAAACATTAATCCTATGTACACTTGTTTTTATTTAATTATGTATTATAAAAAGATAGGGTAATTGCTATTCTTGTGCATATATTTGAAAAAGGAAAATTTTACTGTAAAGCAGATAAATTTCCAGCTCATATTTAACAAAAAATTTATTTCTGAACACAATTTAAATGAGAATCTAGTATTCTTGGCTTAGAATTATAATAACTTTAAGTTTTATCAATTTACTTTATTGAGCAATATGTTAGCTCAATTTTAATACTATTATTCCTGATATATACTGTATTGATTTAAATTCACAATGCTTTCTCATGCAGAACTTATTTGAATTTCACCATGTAGGTGAATCAAGTTGCTATAATTGTTTAGAAACTTATTAATTGGATTCAAGAAATTTAAAAAATCATAAATTGAAATCACTCAAGTTATTTTGAAAAGTACTTGTGTACTAATAAATTTGTTATCTTAGTAATTATCAAACTTGCAATATATTTTGTTTTTCACTCTTTTTCAAAGGCTTAAATGTTCATTTTTCATACTTTAAATGATATATAGTCACAATTCAATAAAATTAATTGTGACTATTATAGTATTTTATTGGTTCTAAAATGTTACGTTTCATTTATTGATATTTCCAAATAGAAAAGTAAATACCCTGTCTTCAAATTGATTCAGTGTTTTTAGCAATCTGTCAACCAATTTGGAAATTCTTAAATATATATTTTTTTAATTAGTGAATATATCCTTATGAAATAATAACTAGAAAGTAGTTTTAAAAAATGAATGCAATATTAAAAAAAAATAATAATAAAATCTTTTCTATACTTGAAGCTTTATTCATTTCTCTACATAATCATTTCCTGAAATTTAAGCAATTGCTGCATTTTTTAGCGAGTTTAAATTCTTGTTATATGTTACTGATTTTATTTCACTATACCAAAAGGTCACTGTGTCTTATATCATTTAAAAAACTCAACCCAGAAACTTATTCAGCTAGTGTAAAAAGTGAAAATTACAAGAAATTAAGTCTGGATAATCATATTTTACTTCAAATTAATCCAGAAGTTGCAATCTCACAAAATGCCTTTTGCCATAAAATGCAATGATTAATTAGTTTAATGAACTAGCTATAGAAGGGTACCAGGAATTCTGCTGTTTGTGACTAGATACTAGAAATATTTAATTAAGAGAAATGAAGATTAATGTATGTATGAATTAACGGAAATGTTTAAAAAAAATTCTGTATTAGTCACTTTAGCAGCTAAATGGTTTTTACTTTCTGGCTGGGAATTAGAGAAGAAATAAAAGTTTTTGCATGATTCTTATATTTTTTGCATTTTACCCTTTGCTTTATTCATTAGTGTTAAATTCATTAATGTATCTAAAATTGGGAATCTCAGTTGAATTATAAATTTCAATATGAATGTTTTAAAAGCATTTCTCACAACATTCTTAATATTACATACAACTTTCCTTACAATATTCTCTTTTATATTTTACACCAAATAAAGATGATTTATTTCATAAGTTTTATAAACTTTTAAATTGTTTTTGCTTCATAATTTAGTTTGGTTATTCCACCCAAGACTGAAATCTATTTAAAATACACGTGGTTCTGATATTCATTTTATGGTACATGAGAATTCCTTTTACAGTGACTCATTATAAATATCTATGTCTGAGATTCTGTTAAAGCCATAGTTTTCATGAGTGCTAATTCAACCACTACTATTAAAGATGGGTTCCAAATTATTACCTTCACACCTATAATGATGAAAATTTAAGGGCATAAATATTTTGCAATAGTTTCATAATACCAAATTTTTTAATAAGTTTCAATATTAATCAACTCTAATATATATATATATATATATACCATAAATATCATTCATTTTCGCAAAAATTGGAAATTCAATAACATTTTTATGCATACGCCTCATATATTTTCATAAATATTAATGAGATATTATATGTAAATATATTCACATTTATATTATGAATTTTCTCTTCTCACAAGTTGGTTTTGCAATTGAATATAATTTAGAAAGTGTACACGAAAAAATAATTCTGTTAATGTAGTAAAGCATTGATTACTAAAATTTTCAGGGAAATTCAATAATTATTGCTTTTATATCAAGTTTTTAAAATGAATTAATAATGTAATAAAATTAAAAAAATTCCCTATAACAGGAACTTCACTACTTATCTTCACAGAATGCTTGAGTCAAAATAAAGTTTCATAATTTTTCCCCAAAAAAGTGAGAAATTTGTTACTTATGTATAATTTGTTGATATATTAATTTATATTCACACTTCCATATTTCCCTTCAAAAATACGTTTGAATTTTTCATATTTAGGAACTTTTCAAGTTTAGAAAATATTTGAGACATTTTAAGAGAAATGTAATAAGAGTTTCTATTGCTACAATAGTAAAGGGCATTAGTCTTTTGTTTTCTTTCTTATTTACATTGTACAAAAATGAAATAAAAATATAAAAAAAAATGTAATGTTTCTTTACTTAATTACAAAATTAGATGCCTGGATGATTTGAAAAGCATAATAAATTATAAGAGAATGAATACAACTTTTTAATGACAAGCATAATTGTCTGGGAGGAATTTTCAAGCAAACTCTATGTTTGTATAATTAAATGAAACTACTTCTTATAAATTTCAAAATAAAAGAATAGGTAATAGTGCTGCACACAGATATTGCTTAAATTATTAAAAAATGGTAGCAAGATACATGTGAAACTCACTTAAAATATTCAATATAAATACTTTTGCTCATAAGATCTTTTATGCTATGAATCATTAGAATTCTTACACACAAAATACAGTAATATTAAAAAAAAAAAAAAAAAAAAACTTAAATTTTTAGCTCTGCAGCTTTTCTGCCGATGACGTGCTAATGTGCATTTAAAAAAAAATTAGGTATCCTACTATGGTTTACAAAATGAGTAGAAAGTCGAACTACCAAAAAAGAAAAATGAGAATCAGACATAGTCATTTCTTTGAAGAAGCTAGATCATCTTGATATACTTGAATCATTTAGATTTTAATTTGCAAAAACTTATATTCAGTTGAAGAATCCGATTTTTTAATCTTCAAACATGTCAATATTTGTATTGTTAAAAATATTTTTGTCAACCACATTATTTCATTGTTCTGATATTCTTTACACACAACATAGATTTTCTTTTAGTGAAGTAAACATGTATTTTAATATTTTTCACTGATAATTTATATTTGTTTTCATTTCATCCACTGATAATCCATAACGACAAAAGTCAAGGATTTTAGACAGTTGTTCATGAAGAGATACAATTCTCTATTTTTATCCAGCATTTTGCTCAATTAAAATTTTCAAATATAACATCTATGCTGATGCTCCCTTTTTTGGAAATTATAAATGTTATAAGTAACAAATTGCTAAATATATTAAATAGTAACTAGTAATATTAAATAGTAATTGCTGAACTCCTCAAAACTTAAGTCTTCATAACATTTCATGTATACACAATTTTGAGATCATTAAATAGACATAATGGTCATTTTAAGGTTACATCGAATGAAATAGAGGAACATGTTCATCCGTTTTTGTCTCGGAAAACAACCATACTTTTTAAAGTGTTGAGCATGTTTTCAAGATAATCACTGGTGTGGCATGGATATAGAGAAGGATGCCACCGTGAGTGTGACCTCCTAACCAGAATAGTTAAAAATTATGAGGTGCTGAGTGATGGGAAAGCATTCTAAACAGGTTAACTTTAGATACTGTCTAGGACTCTGGCTTGCACCTTTATGTATGTAGGCAATTAACTTGAAGAATCTGGTCACATTTTGTATTGTTGTATAATAAATTGTGAAAGGCACATTTATGGAATTAAAAATATAAATGAGTTTGAAAGAAAGGTGGATGAATGGACTCTCAAATGTAATTATCTTCAGAGCAAAAATTTTTGACATTTTTAGTGATTATATTTAAATTAATAAGAATTGAAATTTTGGCATAAAGTTAACTTAAACTGCTAAATTTCAAATAGTTAATTTGTATATGAAAAATATAATAGTATAACAAAATCTAATGAGAATGTAAATTCATATTATACTCTGCATTTGCTGATAAGTATAAAAAAATTTGTAAAATAGTGAAATACCTTCAATAGTAAAAAGTAAAGGAAAATTGTTGAAAGCAGCAAAAAGTTTCGAACAAATTTGAGAGTGCTTGCAATTTTTGTTAGTAAATGTTAGATAAATTTAAATACTCTAAAAAATTAAATAGAATCAATTAGAATTTTCATTTTTCCCCATTTGTGTGTGGGTCATATATATATATATATTCCTTTAATCTTGAAGATTTGTCTGTCATTCAATGATAACATTTTTACACACCATGACCTGTAATTTAAAAAGGAATGTAAACCATTACAAGCCAAATTCGCTGAAGCATATAACAAATTTGAACTAAATGATATCAGATTTAAAATGAAAAGATTATATTAAAAAAATAGATAAAACTCGAAATCCTGAAATTGCTACCCCCTATATCTACTTATTAGCTTTTAACCCATTAAAACACAAGTTTTTTTTACTGAATACTAGAAAAAAAAAGTTATCAATATGCCATTTATGTTAAATAAGTTTAGTTATGATCTAGTCTATCTAATTTTATTGGAACGGATCTCAGATGGGTATAGTATTAGAAATAAAATAATGCAAGATGCTATAGCACCTGTATGAAACACACGCACAAGCAAATTTGCTGGTAATTTTCACCTGTCAGACACAACAAATGCATTATAGAATAAATAAGAACTTCAATTAAACAAAACACTTGAAAATTTCATGAATTAAAAAGCTTTATAAACATTGTGAAAAGAAAGCAATTTACTGATAAAAATAAAGTAATGAAAAAAAATTATAAGAGATATATATTTATGAAAATATAGAAGTCCCAAAATATAAAATAAAATGATATTTCCACTGAATTCAAGTGCTATTAAAAAAAGTGATAAGTAAAATAAATAATGAAAATTTAATGTTTAAAAGTTTATTTTAATTCAAAAGTTTAGCTCTAAATAGTTGCTTAAGTTAAAATTCTGAAACTTTTGGAATGCTCATACAATATCTGTAAAATAGTTCAATGAAAGCAAATGTATTTCATTTAAATCCAAGTTAAAAATAATGCATTTTTTAAAAAAAATTGTAGCATCAAAAATGTTTATTGACATAAATTATATACAAGTTTTAATGATTTTTTACAATTTCTATTCACATATACACAACATTTTTCAATAAGTACAGTATCTTTTAACTTATACAGACAATATATTTCTTTACAACAATAAAATAGTCATATAAAATTATCTTCTAAAACCTCTTGATTAAAACTCAGTGATTCAAGTCAAAATATATCTGGACATTTTGAAAAATTTCTATCCCAATAGTCTCCTTTAAATGACCAAGATTCTTCTTTAGCATATGGATGAGGTTTGGATTCAAACCATCTAAAATGAGTTGTGCATAAAAATTAATATGTATTTAATTTAAAACATTTAAAGAGTAATAAAAGCTTTAATTAAACATACACTGGTGTCCATGTTGTCTTATCCTTTCTCCTTTGTTTTCTGACCTCTCTTTGTTTTTCTTCTAACCTATTTTTTTCAAAAGCTGCGCCATCTAAATTAATATATAACTTTATTTTAGTAACATTATCTATCAAGTTTTTCAGATTATGAGAGCAATAAATATGTTATTTGTAAGTATGTGAATGGTTTGATTGTCCTTCAAAAGTCAGTTTTTAAACATGATGGTTGATTAGACCAGGACCTACAATTTAAAGTGGATTCTGAACCACTATATCCAAACCCAAGGTATCATTTGAGCCATAGAACTGCTGAGCTAAAAGCATTTGGCTACCAGCTAGGCTGTGTGATAAAATACCAAAATTATAGTTTTTTAAACTATGAACTCAAAATGTTTTGAACATATTATTTCAATAAAATGTATGAATTACAATAGTCAGTTTTTTAGCATTATATTTTAATACTGGACTTTCAACAAATTTTCACAAATGGCATAAGAAGTTAATGTGAAATTAAATATATATTTTTTGTATAGAATTATCATTCATCCAATGGCAAACAAAAGTGCATTTTCAAATATATGATTACAATGTAAATTAATGTGTGTATTCTCCTGAATTACCTTTCATTCCCTTTTTGGGTTATCTTGAATAAAAGTAAGTACCATGCGTTTATTGAACGCTCAGAACACTAAAATTATATTGACTATTTGATAAGAACTATTACTAGGTAGTCCAATGCATTTGATCTAGGATGAAGTATAAAACGTAGATTCGTGTCCTTATTGTCATTCTTGTGGCTTAAATTTTTTAATACATAATTATCTAAAAAAATACTATGAAGACGTTTTGAATTTTACTTAAAAAAATATAATAAAAATGATGAGTTAATTTGTAAAACCATTTTTAGAAAATGTTTAAAAAAATCACACAACAGAAAAGTAAAAAAGTATAATTAAATTCATATATACAGTACATAAATATTACAAAGTAATTTTTGATTAGATTTAAAAAACCATTAACAAAACTGTATTTATTGGAAAATAATGATGGACTGAAAAGCAATGAATAGAACAATAAATCTAATTCACCTCAAAAATATCACTCTTATTTCAGAAAACTTGAAAATACTAAAAATATTATTCAATTTTCTAAAACTGTCTTCATTGATTACAGTAAATTAATTTAATTTTTTAATAAAAAAAACTATTTAAAATGAAAAAAACTGATTAAAAAATTAATGTAATTGTATATGGACCTCAATTATATATATATTTATATTATGTAAAATTATGATTAATTACTAAATTTATTATTTTGAAAATATCAACATAGATCATAGTAAATATACTAAACAAAAAGATACAGAATTGTAAATAAAATTATTAATAAGCTAATATATAATTTGCATAACACACATATAATCAATCAGAGATGCTTAAACATATTTTTGTTTACCTTAACAATGCATCAAATTTAACGAATTTCAGAAATGCATAATATAATTATGAGAATTAATAACTGCATTTAAATTCTAAGATTATTATTTGTTTATGAATGTTTCTGTTTAAGCAGTGCTGCAGGCGATACCACCTTTAACTTAACAATTCTCTTCAGCCCTACAAGAGTGTACTATGAGTCCTTGTCAGCACAACTTATTTTATGTATCTCTATTAATATTATAAGCTCTTATCAGCAAAATATCAATCATGTCTCTTTTTTGATATGATCTAAAATATATGTATAATCTAATACATAAAATATGACTAATAAATCGTTTATTGCTTTAATTAAATAGTCCATTTTGAATACTTTAGCTCCACACTATCCATTCTTATAACTTTAATTGATATAAATTATTAATAATAAAACTATCTAGCGATATTAGTTTTACTATCGCTAGATTGATGGTTATAGTTGTTAATTTCGATGACAAATCATATAATTTCATTTTTCTTTCTATCCAAAAAATAAATAAATAAATAAAAATCAAGTTCAAAAATTAAAATTTTTAGTGTTGAATGTATAATGTAAAAAAATTAGAATTATAATATAAATTAGAAAAAAGTAACTATTTACTTAAATTAAATGAAAGCTGTAAGTAATAAGATTAGAAAACTCAATCCATGAATGCATTTTCGAATTTTAAACTAAAAAATACTACAATGCAGTTTTATGCAATTTTAGAAGGACTTTTATAATTTAGAAAATATCAGCAAAAAAGCTTAAAAGAAAAACAAACCTGTATTAAAAATTTAGTACATAAAAGATCTATAACAAATACAAATTTTAGAGATTTATAACATTAAATTAAATTTTAGAAATTTCAGGAGTATCTTCAGGAGAATTTAGAAACATTTTCTTAGAGACAATTTTCATAATTCTTTTGAATAAAAATTGATATAGAGCTGATGAAGTGATAAAAAAATAAGACAACTGTTTTAAAAGTGGAAAACAGAAGTTCTAAGGAAGCTTTGTAAAACTACTTTTACATAATTACTTAAATTTTTTTCTCTGTCATTTTTTAAATATTTAAAACAGTTTATTTTTTTAAAAACTTCAACACTGGTAACTAAAAATTTAAAAAAAAAAAAATCAAAAAAATAGTGATAACTCTCTCAAAAATAAGCTAATCTTAATGAAATTTGATTATTTTGGTAAGTAAAAGGAGCTGAACAATATGACATTATGCAAAATAATGGCGCTGCAGTCAGAATTTGTCTTTTGTGAAGAGCATAAAAATAGATGTTTCAGAGCAAGACAGCAATTGTCACTTCATGTTTGAGATTAGAAATCTACTGTAGCGAAACTTGAGACAGGACAAAAACAGAAGTAACTAGATGGCTGAATGTAATGTGATTTGCAGACTTTGGCAACAATTTTTATATTCAGATTTAGCATCCAGGAGGTTCAGCGAAAAGCGACCACTATGACAAGTGCTGATATTTGTCATTATGGTCATAATGGAATAGAACTCCAACTCCAACTGAACTCAGATACTCCCTTGCTGCAAACTCCACAAGGTTAGTACCCAGGTCAACAGTGTGTTGAAGGTTTCCCAAACATGGTCTTCATGAGCAGCGACAGTCACTTGTTTCCCACTCATGACACGACATAAGAGGGAGGGTCTGCAATAGGCACATCAACATTTTCACTGGATGGGTGATGAATTAAGGGCTGTTTTCTCTTTTCGGATGAGTCCAGATTCAGTTTTGAAAGCAATAGTAGGTGCGTTTACATTGGGAAAGATTAAGGAACTCATTTTCATCTATCAAACATCCATGAAACAGATGCATATGGATCAGGAAGCATCTGAGTCTGAATGCTATCTCTTTGAGTGGATGAACTGTTTTATGCTTTTTCCCATGGAAATGTTAATGTGCACAGCGCACACCTATAGCACATAGAGATGAGTAAATGCTTATGTGTACCCTTATGCCTGGGCAATATGTGATACTTCAGTGCTATAGGACAATGCAAAACCACACAGGGCTCACATCGTGAATGGTTATCTTGAGCAGGAAACAATTGAGCGCATATTATGGCTAGCTTGATCATTGGACCTTAACCCAATCCAGCATGTTTGGGATGTTCTAGGATGACATGTAACTGCTCTCAATCCCTTTCTTTAGATCCTAGTCATGTTTTCAACTGCTTTGGAAGAGCAATGGCTCGCACTTCCTACACAATAAATAGACCGCATAATTGAGAGTTTATACCCCATATTAAAGATACTTTTCCAATGGCAAACTAACATCTTCCATTTGTTCACTGCATACATATGCTTATTTTTATAACACCATAATTGTATGGTGATTTCTTTTTATGGTATTTTATACCTTTCTATGTGTTGTATAATGTGTAAAGTTTTATTAAATTCAATGAATAACTTTTTACATTATTGCCATTTTTCCTTAATTTATGATAATCAGTGTAATTTAAATATTTTATAGATTGATAACGAATAAAACAATTTCTTATAAATATAATTAAAGCAGAAATTTAAACTG
>JAPDSC010099868.1:0-11806 GCA_026290005.1 Latrodectus geometricus | reverse complement strand
CGACGTATATTTTCACATAGCGGAAACCACTTATTTTTGCTTTCCCCTTAATCGGTGGTTTGATTGATCGGCCTTAATCACTCAAACCACACTCCTTGGAGACTTTTCTTTCAAAACTAAAACTCAGCCTGAGTTTTACGCCAAATATCTAAAATACTGATTATTTTTTCGCCAAGATTCAACTTTAAAATTTTATAATCTATAAATTTGTTGCTTTAGAAATAAAATGCGAGTTTATACATTATTATTTTTAATTTTAGTTCCTAAGCTAATTGAATTAGGCGATTTTATTACACAAAAATTTTAAATCCATATGTACTTTTAAATTACTAACAAGCTTGCCTTCTTTTCTAACTTAAATTTTAATAATTTTCCTGCTTATGCTAATTATTTCTTACATTTTAGTTAATTTAATTCAGTTTTTATTGTTTTTTATGGCAATTTTTTATCGACTAGTTATGACTGAAATAAACAAATAAAATTCGTAAATGGAAATTATTTAATTTTCAGTGAAAGAGCTCATGGCTGTTATAGTAAAATCGTTGTGACGTCCATAATAAATAACATTTACCTTAATGACTAAAACTCATTTAATTTGCGTTTTTTTTGTGCATTAAGAAAAAATTTACTAATAAGTTTACTCTCTGCATATTGATTTTTATTTCGTTATTACTTTAATTTCTTTTTACATACACTTCAAATGTTGATAATAAAACAGAAGTATCATCTTAAGGCAATAGTATAACATGATTGTCTCATAAGTGTGTAGCCAAGAATATTATACATGTGTTATTTCTTTTTAATGAAACATTATATTGAAAAAAATCAACACTATTTACTGTTACACCATATAACAAGGGTGTCCAAGACGTCGACCGCGGTCGACTGGTAGACCACGAAGATATTTTAAGTAGTCCACGCGACCATCCCGATAATGACCTCGGATATTAACAATTTAATTTATGACTTATTATTAATTTATGACATAGAATCAATGAATTATTTAAAATAAAGATTTACTACAGTCTACGCTTTAAAACCCAAAATAAACTTTGCAAAGATTTACGATTTAAAGATTTATGATTAAAGGTTTACGATATAAAACATAAAACGGACATAATGAGCGCGATTAAAACATTCAAAGAAACTATGGAAAAGTATGTATCTCAATTAAGAAAACATGAATTGAGAAACTTTAAAAACATGGAGGAAGAGTGCATACATAATCCAAACCGAGACTTCGAAGATTTCACTTAATACTTATTTTGTTTGAAGAATTTGAAAGAAGATTCGCTGACATAATTAGCTTGAAATAAATAAATTTTAAATATTTCCATTTAATGAAAATGTCAAAATTGATGGACATTGTCACAATGATGTCACTATGAAAATGCAAACATTGATGGACAGCGTATCTGAAAAAATAGGACATTTAATAGGTATCACATGAGTCACGGTCGAGGAAGAAATTATTAAATTAGGATGCAATATATTTCTTAAATCGAGAGCATATTTAGTGATACTGATTTTTGGAAATTAATTTCTGAGGAAATGTTTCCAAATATTTACAAATTGATTTTGTATTTCAAATCATACTTTGGATCAAGATATCTTTGAGAATCTGCTTTTTCAACCATGAATAAAAAACAAACATTGGCGCATTTAACAGATGAACATTTAATTTCGTGTTTATAGATTGCAATAAGCTCGTACCAGCCACAATATGATAAACTTGTCGCAGATATACAGTGCCACATTTCAACTAAACGAAGTGAATAGGATGGTCACTTTTTGATGTATGAATACTTTGATTATTTTCACCAGTAAATTTTTGTTTTGTAAATATTGATAGTAAGTTTTTTTTATTTTTTTATTTTATTTTTTTTAAATTACATAATTTACTATTTTTTCTTTTTACCGAAATTAAATATGTACGTTAATTTAGATCTGCCATTGGTAGACAGCCTACGATTTTTTAAATGTGGAGTAGACCCCGGATCCCAAAAGTTTGGCCACCCCTGCCATATAAAGTCATTATTTTAATATATAAATATTAAAAAGATACTATTTCTTAAAAATTTTACGATATTAGAAATTTTCTCTATTAAAAAATAAACTACAATATTTCTGATATTAGCTTTGTTCTGCTGTGAAAATCATTTTATTCTATATATTTTTTTTATTTGCATATATGTAATAATTTTTCTAGATGACGTAACGATAATATTTAATGAAATAATATTCCTTACTAGAAATTTATTGCAGATTTAAAACAAAATAGATTTATGAGGAATATAAATAATCAAAGTTTTAAACAGTAAACTGTTCTGAAGCAAAATAATGGAATTTTATCTTATATTTAAAGATGAGCTAAACTTTTTAAAGCAGAAAATATTTTTAGCTCTTTTATTTTAGAATGTGTGTGAAATGGAATGATCCTATTGAAATAATGTATAAGTGAATCGAAATTATATTAATGCTACAATCTAAGCAATTAAATTTTGAACCTACAGAAAATAATTATTTTATTACAAAATTTATTTTTAAAATAAGCAAATTATTAATACGATAGTTTTACAAATGATTATCTTTTAACGCGATCCATATTAGGTATAAAAGAAATTTTTAAATATAATAATCTTAACCAGAGAATTTCTTGTTGTAAAATGTGGTTATATATTTACTTTACTCTTCTTATTTGAATTAAAAACTAATTTTCATAATTTATCTTTTAAACATAAAATGATATATTCAACATACGAGTTATTGGGTCATTAAAGTCATATTAATGAAATATATAAATAAATTCATTTAAAATATAATTGAGATACGTTTTAGTTAGGAATGACAGTAAAATTAGTCTCTAATCAATAAAAGAAAGAATAAATACACTAAGAAAATTTATATCTCTCAATCAAAATTTTAATTTTAAATTAAGATACTATATTATCTACAAAATCTTTTTAATTAAGAGACTATATAAAAAAGATATATTTTATAAATGTTTTTCATTCACGCGAGCGCATAGTATTATGTTGCGAGTGCAGCACCATTTTGTATAAAAATACTTTCTTATAATGAAAAAAGAATTCATGGTATATTGTTATGTATTATTTAACGTAAATTGAAAAGTCAATAGAAAAAAATAGAATATTATCAATTTTTTTCATATAAATCTGGTGCTTTTGCCAAATTAAATAATATTCTTTTGTTTTTATTTTTAATTATATGTATTCATTTAATCCTTACTGTGAATAAATTTCCTTAAACCTTTGCGAACTTAATAATCAAGACTGTTGAATATTGAAGGCTAAAATTATTTTTTCTAAAATTTTTATAAGTATTCGACAAACTATTTCAAACGGATTCTTATATACGTGAGAGGAGTTTGTTTCCAGGGAGAAAACTATTCATGTGTGACTTCCTTTACAATTTAAGCATGTTTCCTGTTAGTCAGGGAAAGAATGAAAGGGGAGAATGTTTACTTAAATGTAAATGAAACTTTCTGATTATTCTAAACAGATGAGAAATTGCTTTCTCGCCATGATTCATTGCTACAAATTGATGATTATGTTCTACTTTTGTAATAACTAAGAACTTACATAACAGATTACATTACATTCAAAAGTATTTTCGGAAATTTAGATCAATAAAAATCATAAGTATAACAAAAATTTATTTCCAGTTAGTTTTTTAAATTTAAAAATTCAAATCTAAAATCTAATGAATCAAATCCTAAAAACAAAGCATAAAAAAAGATTTTAAAATTATATTGTATATAGTTTCCTATTTAAAGAAAAGACAATTTTTTTTATAAAAATAAAACTGGAATATTTTTTTATGAATGACAATAAAATAAGTCTCTAATCAATTTAAAAAAAGAAAAATTTGAAAAGAATATTAACAATTCTCAATTAATAAGATTATTAATAAAGTCTCTTTAATTAGGAAACTTCATATAGTAGAGATATATGATAATTATATAAAGGTTTTGCATTTGTAATACAATAAAATATTACTAATGCAAGAACTTTTCATAAAAATATTTTTATAATGGAGTAATAATAGCCTCTTAGCACTTTATTATACATTATATTATGTAAAATTAAATATAAGTCAATAGAAACTCGTTATAAATTTATTAGTTTTTTTCCTACAGTAATTTTGCCAAATTAAGTTGTAAAGAATGTTTTGTTTTTATTTATAATTATACATAAAGGATTCTTTTGTTTTTCTTTAAAATTATACTTAAAGGATTCTTTTGTTTTTATTTATAGTTTTACATAAAGTACAGTTCATAAACGCTAGATTAATATTTAAAAAATAACTCGAATAATGCACTTGTGAACCAAATATTCCATTTATATTGGAATAAATTAAACGTAACACTTTAAGCTTCTTATTAGTACATGCACTGATATATATTTCAATTCAGATTGACAAATGAAGTTAATTTTCATGTATTGTAGCAAGTGATATTTTATCTAAGGTTGTTCAATTACGATTAGAAAAAATTAATTTAGCAAATAAATTTGGGCTTTAACGCTTTTGAATAAAAAAAAATTTAAAAAAATTATCTATGAAAAAAGAGCATAAGTAATATATATTTTTATTTTTGCTAAAAAAAATTAAATAAATTAATAATTTTAATATATTTCTAATTCGTTTAGACTGTTGAATTATATAAACGTATAGTCTAAATCAGCCTTGCTATGTGTGCTGAAAGTACTATAATATTGAAAGAGTTTGAAAAATATTTATTTACTTGCATTAAATAATTATAAAGTTTCTAATAAAAATTAGTTTGTGTTAAGAAAAATATAATGTGAGAAAATGTATTTTTACTAACATTATTTTATCTTATAATAAAAATTTGAAAAGCTTCTGTGGCTCATTGAAAAAGAGAAATTTCCATTATACCGAAAATAATAAATATACAAGAAAATGTAACAAGCAACTTTCTTATTTAAATTGCGTAAGAAATCTAAAACATCATAATTTGTGGATACCGTTTTTCTTTGAACTTCATATTATTTACCAAGTACACCTAAAAACACTGAGGAATATTTTCATTTTCAATTACACAAAAAACTGTTATTTACAAATAATTTTTGCTTTTTAAGTTTTATACAAAAATAAAATATACGTTTTCGTTTTAACCACTTCTATTGGGATGTACAATTTCTTCTGGCAAATACATACAACCCTAGATAGGGTAGTTAGTGGTAAGTGACATCCCCTCCCTCTAAATTGAGCGATGTGACAGTTTTCAGGGGGGTAGGAAATATTCCCAATGAGAACGGGAAACAGTCGACGATTTTTGTATAGTTTAGGAAATTGGCTGTGGAACGAAAAAGTAGTGTATCTGGTTTTAAAGAGGAAACATTTTTCGCAGATTCTTGAAATTTTCTGAGACGCTGAGTCGGATATATATATATTCTGAGACGTTTTTAATAATGTATTAAGTATGTCCATCAAAAAATAGGAATTTATAATTCCATTAAGATGTGTTTTCTATATAACATATTGCTCAATATAAAAAAAATTTTTATTATATAATTTATGAAAATATTTTTATTTATAAAATTATGAAAATTTAAAATTTAGTAAGGAGTGTAATTTATGAAATTAATTTCATCGAAGATTCTTTACAGGGCAATGAATTAATTTTAATAGAACATCTATTTTTTATTAAGTACTTTTATTAACAAAACGAAATATTTGCATGAGATAAATTGTTTCAATTTATAAAATGTAGTGAAGAAATCTCATGAATGATCATTCGTTCATATAGGCCTGAAAGCATGAGAACAAGTTTTGGCAAGATTACAAAATATTTAGAATGCGAAAAACACATAAAGTGTTTGCTTTAGTTGTAAAGAAGTAGTAATGAATTACATGTTCATCACTAAAGTAAATAATAATCAATCACAAAGAAGCTATGATGCAACGTAATGTATGACGCAATTTAAATATTTCTTGCTCTGTAATGAAAGAAATGATTTAGAAAGTCTTGAAAATGTACAAATGTAAAATATTCTATTCTCATAAATTTTTCCGGGTGATGAGCATATGTAAAATTTTATCTTTAACGCTTTTTATTTCGTTATTAGTAGATGTAACAGATAAGTCATCGTTCTTTAATACCACAAAAAATTAATCCGTTCTTTTAAAATAACAAGAAGTGTATAGATATCTGGAAAATTCTGTGATTTCATCAGTTTAATATATGTGTTATCAAAATACCATAAATCTTATTAAATGAGTATCAGGTATTCTTTTTTTATGAATCACATGTTTTTTTTTTGTTTTTTTTTTTTCACAAGCTATAATATATAATGATTATTTTCAATATCCTGTTATATCTTGTGACTCATTCTAATGACATTTGATACGTAAAAATGTTTTGATTCACCAAATTTGGGAAAGATTTCAATAACAATTCACAGATTTCACTGCGTGTCTTACCTCAACAAAATTGCGTGTTTTTCTATGTCAGATTTAAATTGTTTCAAATGCAATTTTCAGAATAAAGTGATAAAAAGTATTTATTTGAGGAGTGTTTGATATAAATAAAATTATGTGATTAAAATAACTTACAAAATACTTTTTTCATTTCTTTGTTCTTGTTCAACACTAATAACAATTTTGTTTATTGATTCTAGTTGTTACTTTTAGAATAATCTTTCCCTCATTTTATTCTAGAACACATTATTGATATACTTTTGATAGCAGATAGATGCGAAGCACATTAAAAAATATTTAATTTACCACAACACCACATTCTTTCTTATCCTAAAAATTTAATTATTTTATTTTGGTATAAGGAGTGAAAATACGTATTTAAGAAATTATGTGCACGAAATTTGGATGTTAACTCCGTCGTCCAAAGACTTAAGGTGACTAAGCACTTTCTTCATAATTTTGTCACTCTATAACAGAACACTTTGCTCTGTTATAGAGAGACTTCAGAACTCTAATCAGTGACAATTAACAATTCTAATAATTCGACTGTTGTCCCCCCTCTCTAGTGGTCAGCGTGTCTGACTGCGGATAGGAGGTCCTTGGGTTCGAATCCAGACTCGGGCATGGATGAACTTTCCTTTCTTTCCTGTCTTTATCCGTTTTCTTGTATGAATAAATTATGAATGGTTGTCTACCCTATGAAAGGGTAACTATGGCATGTGTGTATTGAGGAAGTTGGACTTCACACCCAATTGTGGTGAAGTTGGAAAAGTGGAGCACCGCATCCCATATTGCTAGCCTTACTAGCACTCGACAAAAAAAAGTCCAACTTATTAGATATGCAGTAATAATCAGACTTTTTAAGCATTTTCTGATACCTAGTTTATCTTTTTTAAAATCATATGATTAATATCATCTTAACGTTTAGTTTGATATATTATATATATATATATATATATATATATATATATATATATATATATATATAATATTCTTCTGTACATATAGAATTAATCGATCTTTATGTCATAATTTAATTTTAAGTAATTAATTTAAGTATAATTAAGCAAAAGTATTTGTATTATTCCATACGTTTCAAAAACAAGAAAATTGTTTATCCCTGAATTTGCGATATTTTCCCCACGAGTCTCATTCTAAAACTTTCACTTTAATTAAATGTAAGGGGTCAATGTCTTCTAGCTGGACTTCACCCTTTTCTTCAGTTTTCATAAGTAAAAATTATGTTTTACACTTTAGGTTTCTTTTTTCCCATTTTTGTTCGTTCTTTGAATTGCATGCCTTGTCTGTAATTGCTTTTACATTTACATGATTGATGTTTCTCTATTCTTTCGGAGTAATAAATACAAAGAGTTAGTATATTATTGTTTCTTCTATCTTTTTCATTAAGGTTATGAAATAAATTTTGAAATATTAAAAGTCTAGAATTATGTCTATTTAATTCTTTTAATATTCAAAATACTCTTAAAATTTATTTTCTGGCTCAAATCTCCAAGGATTTTATTATTTATCAATTCAAATCTTTTATTTATCTCAGTGAATTTCTTTTATTTAAAATTCACCATTAGCATCATTAGATGTTTTTTTATTTGCAATTAATAATTACTTTTAAAAAATTGTAAGAAGTGTGATAACTGTTAAATACATATTTTTTAAGTTATTATTCCTTAGAAAAGTTGCAGAAATAACACTCTTAGATACTCAGGAAATATCTTAAGACTATTTTTCTTAATACTTGTTTACTAATAATAGTTCCCTTTTCTGCTCTATCATGCACAGAATTAATGAAATTTTATATTGTAGGGCACAATCTATGGTGTCTCATAGTAACCACGATAATAAATGGATCTTCATAGATCAAAAAGCAGAAAACATATTCAAGATACCCAGTTTCGCTTTCCATCTCTCAATGTATCATTTTAATTGGAGGATATTGCTACCACGAAGTATTTTAAGTGGCCCAGAAACCATTAATAGATACGACAAATCTTCAACTGCGTCGAATATAGAAAGCACTGCCTTGTAGTAAAGAGAAAGACGCCTTCATCTATTAAGTCAATGTGACTTCATCTTGAAACTGCAAATGAATTTATTTTTTCATCAATTTCTAAAAGACTTTTATCAAATGAATGTTTAAATTTAAGTTAAATTGATAAAGATCATTTGCAAGAATTAATATGTTCTTGCAGTATTGATGAAAACATTTCAATTTTCAGTTGTAACTAAATATAAAATGTAAGTGTGAAAACTCTAATAATCTCAATATGGAATATAAATATAATACACTTTTTAAATGTACTACCAGAAATAATAACTCAAGAGGTCCATTTTCAATATTTATGGTTACTCAATATTGTCATATTAGAAATAAGGTTATTTTCTAATTTTTAATTTCAGATTAAAATATTATATAAAAGTTTACATAATTTAAAATAATTTCCAATGAAAATATACTTTTTTCACAAAAAGTTAAAATGTATGTCTTTCGGAATATTTTTATATATACAAATAATTTAATATTTATATCATTTTTATATTATAAGATCTTTGCTAGAAATATATATGTCAAATTTTACGAGCACATGCTATAATTTTAGTTTATTGACAGAATGTATTGACAAAACGATTTTTTTAAAAGAAAAAATTAGAATTCAGCTTTATCCTTTTAAGTTTTACACATCAATACTGCACATAAGTAATTACCTAAAGTTCAAAAGTTTATAAATAGACATTTATTAAGTTTGAGGTACACTTTATTTAATGGACAACCCATGGATTATCGTCGAAATAGTTTCATTAAGGCTAATTAGTCTTATTAGTTCTGTAAAATAATCGTTGGCAGTTACTTTAAGTAATTCACAGGAAGTTTTTTTTTTTTTTTTTTGCCTCAAAAGGCTTTTAAATTTGTTTGCATATATACATGTAGCTCTTTATAAAATTAACGTTTATAGATTAGATTAAGCTAATTTTTTTGTCTTATAAATTGAATATGAAACAAAAAACTTTTTTTTATAGCTTGAGGTCAAAATAGAAAATGATTGTTCATTTTTTACAAATAACTTTTCAAATAAGTTATGTAAATTTTTTACAAGACTTTCTTTAATTAATTTACCACAACAAGTTAACTCTTAACAACAGTTATAATATTAAGCGTTGTAAATTTATTTGAACACAACACATTAAAAAATTCTCCTGGATGAATTCTTAATGAATAGTGCCGAACTCTCAATTCTAAAAAGAAGTTATCCTGTTTGTCTTTAAAATATTACAGTTTTTATAAATTATAATACCATGAATACTGTTAAAAAGCGTCTTGTACTCTTTTTTGCTCTGAGATGAAACACTAAATAAAACCAAAAAATCTGAGCCTATGGAAAAAAAAAGAGCTTATGCCTTTAAAATAATAAATTATTTTATATTCAACCGTTTTGTTATTATTTAGTGAAAAATATTCACAATTTTCTAGAGAGATACTTTCAAGGTCTTGCTTCCCTTCCCCTTTCGATGTCTGAGTATTGTCTGTTATTATTGAAAATATGCTTTCCAGAAAGATTATGAAATACCATGAATACAGTGCTACTTTCATTGTTGCCCTTGAGCATATAAATCATTCGATTTCAAAAAGATTTTGTTTTATATATTTATCATTTACAATTAATTTTTAAGAGGGCTAATTTTGGAATAAGAAATGATTCTGAGAGAAAAACATGTAATAAATTAGCAAGAGATGGATATTTGTAGAACTTTTAGAGTGCACAATATTAAATTCTGACAAATTGTTACCAGCTTTTTAGCAAATATTGAAATTAAGTGTACATGCATTGCGAAAGAATCTTTTTTCATATCTTCATTTCTGTAAATTGAGAATTAAAAATAATATCTGAATTCCATTGCATCGTAGTCTTATATATATGAGAAGACTTTTTATGTACTGTTTGCCTATAACACGAAGAATTGTTAATTGGCAGCCGTATAAACTCAAAACCAGCATCAAAGATCGGATAAGATATTATAATTAACTGCTACTTCAAATTTCCCACCATTTAATGCCATAAAAAATTTTATTTTTTCAATCGACGATAATAAAGATTGAAATTGATATTATACTTACATAAGGCATATAAAAACCTGGGAAACACTTATAACTAAATTTCATTAGAAATTGGAAACGTTAAAATTGTCATTATTGTAAATTTTCTTGTTGTGATTATTTAAAATTGTAAATAATCACAACAAGTGTCTTATGCCATTAAAAAATATAAATATATGACGAAATAATATGATTCCGGCAGACAAATAATAATAAGCCCTGAAATGTCATTAAAGATTATCTTAGCAAATCTTTTCTACTACTCCATATTGACACATGAAATAAGTCACTTGTAAGAAAAGTAAATCAAGCATTTCTCAATCACTAATGAAAAATAAGTAATAAGAAATCGTAAAAGTAATGAGAATAAATATAGATGATAAAAGTAACAAAAATTATAATAGTAAGTTCAAATATTTTATGCAAAAATCCATAGTAAATATTAATAAAATTATATAATGAGGGTAATTGATATTCTTTTCATTAAAGTTGAAATTGTTTCAGTATTTAACATTAGTTCATATTATATTGATTTCAAAATAAGATTAGTTTTTTGTGAATGAAATCTTAAACGTAGATAAACTTTTGTATTCTTTCTTAATTTTTAGAACAATAGTTTACGTTTCGTACCAATTTTAAAGAACCTTTAAAAATTTTTATGCATAATATACACAAAAGTAAATTGACTTTACCTTAGATAAGTTAACATTACATATATTAATAATTTCTATTAAAATATATGATATTCATTACAATATTTGATTGAAAGCAGAGAAATTATGTGTCTAAAGTACATCATTTAGTACCTTATTATTTTAGATAAGTTATACCAATTTTTTTAAGTATTTTTTTTATTTTAATGCAAAAAATATAAATGGACTGCTAAATTAAATAAAAAAAGTTGAGTGATGACATAAGTTTTACAAAGTTTGTGAAATTTAACAGAAAATTTCTGCAAAGAAATAGAAGAAAATTTTATTCTTTGAATTAGTATCACTTAAAATTATAGTTATCTCAATAATTTTTCAAAAATAGTAAATAATTAGACATGTCGTATATTTTAATAAATTAAATACAAAGATAAATAATTAAATACGAAGATAACTGCTTTTATTAATATTTTTATGCAAAATATATTTAATTCTTACAAAATTTAAATTAATATTTTCCTTAAAGTTGATTTTTAATGTTAAAAAGTATTAAGCAATTTCATTATCTTGGCAAAAAAAAAAA
>JAPDSC010099861.1:0-10242 GCA_026290005.1 Latrodectus geometricus | reverse complement strand
TATAGGATAAACAAAAATCCCTGATCTGAAATAGTTTCAACAATTGATGGTTGTCAGAAATATCTTCAAAATGCAATATTTATTTAGGAATTTCTGAACTGGTTAACCATGAAATTCTGGAAAAAATTATGCAGATGATCTATAAGTGTAGCTATTTTTAAAAAATCAGTAGTGAAGGAAAAGAAAAAAATTACTGGCAACCAAAAAAAAGAATTTTATGTAGCATTACTGGAAGGAAATTGTCAATATCTAAAATAATTTATTAAAAATATCATAAAGAATCTTCTAAATTACAATACTTACAATAAGATTCCAATGCTAAAATTTTACAAGTCATTACAAATCTAATGCCATGAAAAATATTATCATGAAACTTGATAAATGTATTCGCATTTTTTTATCTACATTTTGAGTTTTTTACTAATGTAAAATAAAATGTTTTTACATAGTGCTATCGTCAATCTTTATTAAATACTTCCATCATGCTAAGTGAGTTTAATATCACAACATTTTATTATGATTGAATTGTTATATAATGCAAAATTTATTTATGATATAATGCCAAATAAATGCTAAAAAAAGCATTAGTGCTTTCAAGATCATAGCGAATTTCAGGTGATGATAATACTGCAAACATTTTGCAGAAAGATATGTCCCCAAATTAAATCTTGCATAAAAATTACAATTTTTATTAAGTCAAATAAGTTTTCCGAAGCAAAAAATATCTCTTTTCACAGCATGGTTGGTTCATTATCGGCTGTTATTGATTTTACAGTATTAGATCACATATACATGTCTTTAACAATGGACCAAATATTTACATTATTAATATATTATAATAATTCGGTGAAAAATTACAATTCATTGAAATAAGAAATCTCTTTCTCAAAATTCATACGCTCAATAAGTGCAAACGTAATTTTAAAACAAATGTATATACAAGTTTTTTCGAATGGTTTAAAATGATAAATTCAAATAATTTCACAATTTAAGCTATTATTTAAAAAATAATTAAAAGTTTACTCTTTATCACACGCCAACAATACTTCTGTAGCAAACTTTTAATATCTAGAAACCAGATATTATTTCTGTGTAAACATTTTTATTCATTCAGAGACAGATGGCAGCACTATACATTTTGTTCAAAAGTCAAATTTTAATATCGTTAATAACAGCAATTGGATTTCAAATCTCATTAAAGTTAACAAAAACGCAGATTCACATATTTTACAAATTTTTCATCTCATGAAAGAACATTTGATGTTTTTGATTGTGCTATATATACATACATAAATTATTTAATATATGCAAAGCACAAAAAAAATTATTCAAAAGTAAAAATTAAAAAAAAAAAAAATTATTGTATACGATTAAACATTAGATTTGTGAAAGGGAAGAGCACATGCACAATACACACGTATAATTATTCTTTCACTATATATCGGGATCTACACAACACACAATATATAAAAAAATGTTATTTGATATCAAGCTACAAAAAATATGTTTAACTTTGACACAGAACAGCTTCCTGATGATTCCTGAATTGAAGATTATGTTACCAATAATCATTGTGCAAAAAGTGACACGGGTGAGTCCATTCCCAAATTTCACTTGTGTCTCCTTGGTTCCACAATCACATTGATTTTATCTGAGGCAAAAAACAATGTTTGCATGTCTGTAACACCAGGTGGCTTAGAAAATCGGTAGTTTTTAACAAGAATCGTTAAAAAGAGAAACACTTGGTTCATTGCAAATCCTTCACCCATGCATGAGCGTTTGCCTGTAATTTTAAATAACTATCGATTAGTACACATATATTAGCATACAAAGACATGTGTATATACACATTAATCTGCGTTGTATGATTTTGCTATAACATGAGAACTACACTACTATGCAAAACTTAAGCAACATAAATTTTAAGTAGATGGCCATGAAATCACAGGAAAAGGGTCCTTGTATGTATTAGAATCCTTTACAGTCCTTATATTACAGTATAAAAATAATGCGTGAGCAAATATACTAAATATTCGGCACACATTGCTTAAGATTACAATAAAAGGATTAAAAGGATGTTATTATTGTTACTTATGACACATGGCGAAGCGTTACTTCAGGGATTGGGCGAATGAAGTGAGATAGAACGTCCTACGTTTTTGAATAGAGCACCTTTATACAAAGGTGGAAGTCCGCCTTTGGCTCATAGGTGGCAGCACCATCTAGATCTTCCAATTTAGAGATTGAAGACAGAGAAGACCCATGGCCTGGCTCCAGTCACCCGCAGAGGTATTAATTTGGAATAGGAATATTATTGAACATTTTGACCACGACATATTTTACGTGCGCCGATCACCATTAGAGAACACGACGAATCTTTGGCTAAGCTGGGATTCGAACTCACTACCATCCGGTAAGAGAACGACAACCTAACCAACCAGATCATTCCTAGTTTAACTCGAGAGTTAGGAGTTAACAAAAGTGTCATTCCGCGAACTTCGAAAGCTTTCCAATTCACAAGTAAATTTTTTAGAAATGTTGGGAGTGGCAACAATGGACGAATATCTTCTCGAGTGGAACATTTTTAGGTAAATGTATATAATGAATTGTAAGTGATATAAAAAGTATTTAGTAATCGCTTTTTCAACTCATAACCTTTATAAATGTCGGCATGAAATCATTAAGATTCTTTTTTGGAACTTAATGGTGTTTAAGTAAATAAATAACAAATGCTGCAGTGTTCTTTGTCACTGGTAATGTAATGGCATATAATAAAATTTTTGCAGAACTACAAAATAAATTTAATTTTAAATAACTCCAACTTACCTAATCCAAAGAGCGTAAGAAGGTCAGGCCTTTTGCCTTTTTCTGCAATAAATCTAGACGGATTGAACTTCTCTGGCTCTTCATAATCATTGGGATTCATATGAGCTGCATAGAAGTTATAGACAGTGATAGCTCCTTTGGGAATCCGGTAGCCACTCACAGTTGTTTCTTCTAATCAATGACAACAAAAATTTAAATTAATTTTTAAAAGAAATCGGAAGGATATTATGCAAAGATAAAAAAATTATAAACAAAAATATTTATAGTTATTTTTTTCCAAACTGAAATTGTAAATATAATTCAACAAAAACTACAGTTAAAACTGTATAATTTAGAAAATTTTTTAAATTTTCCAAATTTTTAATTAAATTTTCTTTTTTTATTTTCCATTACAGAAGAAAATATCTGAATAATAATTAATTTTTTAATGGAAATCGAATTTTTATGAAATTAAGTTCATACACATATACAGATCTAATACTCAAAGATGAAATAATAAAACATTTTAGGTGTGTGTGTATTTTTTCGCCTTTATTCATACAGATTATTGACATAAAGTTGGAAAAATCTTTAAACGAATTCATAGAGAGAAGGTAACTCATAATTTCAGAATCAAAGTCAAATTATGCTTAAAAAAGCCTCCGATTTTCATAAAGAATTAACCATTTGAACTAAATATAAAAGGATAGGTATACGATTATGACCAATAATTCACACGTCACTATGTCGGAAAATCGCTTTTGGATGCATTTTAACACGTATTAAATAGTCATAGGCAGCGTTACAATTTAAAGCAACTTATAGAACTCCAAAATTGTCTTTCGTCATGTACTATTACTTCTAATTAAAACAACTTAAAGTTAATGGTAAAATATACAACTTAAAACCATTCTTACCAAAATTTGATTGGTATAAGCAAACCATTAAGCAACCTTAAATGAATAGTTTGATAATTTTTTTGTTCCACAATTGGATAAAATGAATTGATTTAATCAACCGTTTGTGCTAACTAGACTTTTAATTTTTTAAACTTATTTTTGAACTTTAATTGTTAATCAATTCTTTTTCTTTTGTTTTGTTGTTGATATTATATTTTCCTCCTTGATTTTGTGTATTGTAAACCAGTTTTGATGGTCAATAGTTTTTTGATTACTAGAGAAAAAAAGAAATAATGCTATTTTAATCCCATTTTGGAAAAAAGTTTGTTAGGATTCAATGGCCAAGAATAAATTGAAATATTAACTATTAAATAATCGCATAGATTATTTAATAGTTGATCTCTAACATATAAGATGGTAATTCCATTTATAAATTTTGTAGTAAAATTTCTATGGCACAGAAAAATTGAGGTAATACAAAGCGCGGGGGGGGGAGGTTATGAAAAATTATTACTCACTACTGCATTCTAAACTTGGAAAAACTGTGAATAAATCTGTTGTTCTCATAACCTCTGAGATGAAGGCGTTGGTATACACCAACTTATTCTTGTCATCCATTTCCGGATCGCGGTCCACCCCACACACTTCCGTCAATTCCTGATAAATCTTCTCTTGCTCTTCCGGATGATCCAGCAGAGCCTTAATATAGGCAGTCACGAACATCCCCATGAAAAGAACTCCATCTCCAATAATTTGTATCAAAGAAACCATCAAACATTTGTCTGCAAGGAAGTTATGACGTTTAGATACAAAATTCAAACTGTGGCACATAAATATAAGTAAATGGTCACCTACCTGTAAATAATTTATATGATGGATCGTTCTTAGCTTTTCTGTCATCTCTTTCTTTAAAGTAAGCATCTACGCCATCTCGGATATGGCTCTCGTTATAAGTTGCCTTTCGTTTGTTGATCATTCTGTATAGCATGTCTTGCATTTTCTTGTGGCCTTTTTTACCTTCATTGAAATAAAAACTAAAAGGTATGAGGAAGTACCTGTAGGAAAATAAATCCAAGAAAAAAATCCTTGAAACAAATGTGAAAATTTTGTGATAACAGTTACAATTCGATTAAAATCTTTTACATATTTATTTAATCAAAAAAAATATTGGAAACAGTAATTGTAAATAAAAAATGCTTAAATACTAAATAAATTAATAATAATTAAAATAAAATAAAATGAATAATTCATCTTCATGAATGGTATTCTTAAGCCTAATAAATAATTTACAAACGATTTGAGTACTTTTTTTTACAATTCCTACTGAACTATACATTTATCAAAGAGCAACTTGATTGAATGGACCCTGGAATTTCTAAAAACTGCATTTACCTTGCGATTTCCCCTACTAGCATCAAATTCTTGCTCGTCATACTCATGAGGGTGGCGTGGTAGTGGGAACAGAATTCCCTCAACTCCTCTTCAGTCATTCCATCACCACCCAGCAATGTCATTTGCATAATTTTATTACTCTTGCTGACGATCATTTCAGCGACATCTACTGGAACTCCTTTCTGTTTCTTAAGCTCAGCAACAGCTTCCTTGACCGTATCATAGATGGCGCCAGAATGAGCCTCTCTGATGACGTTCATGCCACGTTCCCTGAACTGCTGTAAGAAGAACTTTCTTATTGCTTTCCATTGTTCCATGTCAGTAAAGACAACACCTGCAATATATCAAAAATAGTAAATAAAATGTCCCATAAACAATTATAATTGTCATAAAATAGAAGGTACTTAAAGACTATGACGACTATCTTGGCGATAAACATTTTCATTGGCGATTTCCCTGGCGAGAATAACACGATTTAAATAATATTTACATAATAATCTTTTTTAAAGCCCTCTATAACCTACGTTTTTTTACGACTAAATTTTTTTAGGTATTTGTTATATTATTTTTTCCAGTCATTAGTTTCTAGGTAGTCGTCATAATACCTATGTACCAATTAGAAAAATATTTTATCAAGTCTTCAGTGTAGAATTTAGTAATCATTTTTTAATGTCTTTAATGTACTAATATCTCTTATTAAGAGTATAAAATTAAAAAGACTGATAATCATTTTAGTTTACAGAGAGATTCAATCTTCTATATTTTTACTTTCTTTAAATGGCTCAAATTTTAATTAGTAAATTAGAACTAATAAATTAAAATTTAAAATTATAAATTAGGATAAATAAATAAGCTATATGTATTATCTTTACTCTCTTTATACATGTTGTATACATCTGGCGCAATCATAGTTTTATGGTAACCAAAAATGTATCCTACAAATGTCTCTTCCTATCCATACTGTTCCAGAACTCAGGGAAAATAACGATTATCTATCTATACAAAAGTGTTAAAATACAGTACTTTGCAGATTTATTTGATCCTATTATAATGGACAAATATATTAAAAATAAATATCAACAGTGTCATTAATATTGCATATAATTTGATATTCAATGAACAATAAATTCAAATCAATATTAAAGATTGAATCCTTAATGATTTGAAATCTTATTCTAGAAACTTTAAAAAATTCAGTCAGTACATACAAAATATATTTTATTTGACAAGCAGCATAAGAATTTTATTCCATCTCTTTACAAACAAATTTTATGTTCTTTGAACAAAAATTTTAAATCAATAAAATAATTTATAGAATTATAAGTAAATATGACTAAATTGAGATAGATATAAAATGAATCAATGCAATTCATTTCAGATTTTTGTAAAGATGATGAGATTTGACTAATAACAAAATATTTCCCAAAAAGCATGAATATTTTTTAAACTTACATTTAACAGAATGAGTTATTATATTAATTTTTAAATTTAATATTTGATGACTTTTGAAACTGAAAAGAATGAAAATTTACTCTTCAAAATAATATCTTAAAATATTTCAACAGAGTAGCTAAAAAATACTAACTGGACGAGAATAACTTAGGAATGTTTGAAAATTTGAGAATTTTTGAATTTTGAAATTAGGTAAATAAATTCGTGTAAATGAGTGAAACAAATTATTTTATGTTTAAAATATTTTTAAGAAAAGTAATTTTGTACTTTAAAATTTTTCTTTTCAATACTGAAATGCTATTTTATTTTTAACAAAGTTGTACGAACAGTTTAGATTTAGTTATCCATTTCCGAATTTTATTCACTGTGATTTATTTACTTAATTTTACCGTAAAATTTATTCTCGAACAATATAATATTCATAATTATTAATGTAATTATATAATGAATCACATTTTGGTATTTGATATATATATATAGCAATTAAAATTACAATTTTCAGCAAATAATATTTTCTATTTAATTGAAAAATTATAATTATAAGTCAATTATGAAGTAATTGTTAAATACCAGTTTTAGCTAAAAAAAAATAATAATAAATAAGTAAGTAAAAACATTTAAATCGTCCTTGCCAATTTAAACTAACCATAAAGTGGATGTTATGATTTATTTATAGCTTTCATAAATAATCAACTGTTAATATTTAATGTGTGTTACATGCTACATGAAATAAATTTATCTTTACTTAATGATGAATAAATATTTATTGTTTAATAGTGGTATCAAGAGAGACAAATCTCCAATAATATATAAAATAACCAATCCCACTAAGATATTGGCCAACATTTTCTTTCCAACTGCTCACTGAAGAGCAAATCCTACTGACAAATTGACTTGTTTTTGATGGGTGGATAAAATTGTATATTCAACATTATTGGTGAAAATGATTATTTGTTTAACTCACAGACCAATTATATGTAAAATAAAGTGACGTACACATAATCTAAACTGTAACAAAAGAAACAACCACTTGATGGTTTAAAAAAAAAAAGAACAGTAACAAAGATTTTAATGATTTCATCAAGTGAAATTCCGCACCTTTATGTATTAGCTGTATAGGGAATATTCATTTACCTCTATTTTGAAAATCATTATTTGATCGTGCTAGTTCGACAAACAAATTGCACCGGAGCAGAAAAATCTCAGTAAAATTGACATAAACGAGATTTAATCAAACAAATACATTGATAAACAGACAAAATAAAATAAAAAAAAAATAAAGCCTAGTTAAGTATTAGTATTCGAAAGTTTATAAAAGTATTTGTATTATATACTGAGGCTCCATAAATATTGATTAAATAGTTCACTGTGTAAAAGGACAAAGTAATAAGTCTTAAACAGTGTTTTCATCACTCCAAATCGAAGGTTTCGAACAGATCACTTTCAAATGGAATATAAATATTTCTGCGGAGTTCAAGGCCCCTTTAAGGTTGGTGTTTCAATAGCTGGACGAATATTTGGTGTCGATAAATGCTCCCAAAGCAGAATTTTAGAAAATGAGCATCTGTTTGATCTAGACTTTTTTTCAGCAAAAAGGTGTAGAAGTATATAAGGCAGAGAGAAATTCTAACCAAAACATTGCAAATATATAATATATAAGTAAAAATGCAGAGAACAAGTAGCAATCTTTCAAGTCGATCTCCCCCTTAATGAACGGCTTCAGATCTAATATCAAGACTTAAGGCTTCGGTAATACTTTACAAATATTTAAATTACGAAAGGGGTTTCATATGTAATAATAGCAGCATATTTTGAAAACTATTTTATAGTACTACCTAGTACGACAGTATTTTGAAGTTAATTAAATTAATGCCAAACCACGGGGTTTTAAGGAAATATAACTGTCAACAAAAAAAAATGTAGAAGGAAAGTATAACATTTACTATTCCAGCTATAGTTAATTATTGTACACACGCACATATTAAATTTAAGATAATGTGCAAACAGGACTGCATTATTTATAAAATAATATTTAATATATTGTATATCTATAATAATAAAAGCAAGTGTAATGTGTCTGTCCGTTTGTCTGACCGAGCTCTCCAGCCAAATCTATCGCACGCAGGGACCTGGAATTTTTTACACGGAAGCACAAGGGGGCTGGCCACCAGACCTCGAAGCCCGATTTTCGATTTTTGAATTAGAAAAATTTTAAAAAAATTATTTATAAAACTTCTTCTCGAGATCGCTGCTCGCCGATAGCTGATTCTGGGGTTATGGATAGATAATAAAAGCAAGTGTAATGTGTCTGTCTGTCTGTCCATTTGAAATTTGTTCGTTACCAATGTCAAATTATGGTAAAACTATACTTTAAGGTGGCCCCTTGGCAAACATGGCGATTTTTGTTTGGCTATCGTTTTTATTGGCGATTTTTGTTGGCACAGACAATGAATTCCCCTGTTGCTATCGGAATATGATTGGGGTTTGCCCGGCTTGGCGATCAATCGCGATTACAACTTTGCGAGAATCAAAGAGGCACCATAAAGTATATTCCTAATTTGAATGTTGTTAGCTTGGTTGTTTAAAAATGCCGCCATTTCCCCTATTTTTACATGATTGTTATTAACTGGAAAAAAAGAAATAAAAGTTTCATTCATTTAATGTCGCTGAATTCGGATAACTATTCCCTTTTTGACTAAAAATTTAGTCAAAGGCAACCTCTATGATTATAATGATTTCTTTTACTGAAATTCGGAAAGTTTTCATCATTCGCACTTACAATATGAAATAACTTTAATTTGAATCGAAGTTGATCTATAACGTAGTAAGTTTCATTGAATATAAATTAATGTTATGATTGCTATCAATATTAAATCCGACATCAATTTTGAAACATGGAATATTATTGTATTAGTCTGCAATAATATAAACATGTAAGAAGTACAACAGCGGTAAGTTATGATAGGAACCATTTTCCTATTAACTGAGAAACTAGCGCCCTCTATCCCAAACTTTACAGAAATTTCTAGACGTTTCCAGAAGTAAAAATTGTTACAGTTATTTAAAACTGTAAAGGCTGGTTTGAACATCCACGTGAGAAGGTGCTACGTGGATATGATACGCGAGTGAAGTGAGACAATTTGCAGAATTTCACATTCTAATTTTGATTTGATAAGCTGCGTTACTGCATAGTTTACTTAAAGCAAAAAATTCATCACATATTTTCATTTGAGTATTTAATTCCCGTGGGAGAAGAAATGGATCCTAAAAAGCCTGAAGAAAAACCTGGTGAGAAAAAACCCGGACAGCCTGATGATAAAGGAGGAAAACCAGGAGAAAAGAAACCTGGGGAAGAAAAAACTCCACCTACAAAGTAGAGGATCAGCTTTTATGGAAGAATAAAAAAAAAAAAAATGAAGCCAAAATTATGAGTGAGTGATAAAATGTTATTATTTATGTTTTAGAGAATAACTTATAATAATCAAGATGAAATCTTAATTTTGCATTTTAAAATTTGGACTTTACTTACCCTTATAATTTTTTCCGCCTTTAATAATTTCGGTTAATTCCCAGTGAACGGTACGCTCCTTATACGGTACGCATATATACAACGGTAATCTATAATAATAAAAGCAAGTGTAATGTGTCTGTCTGTCCATTTGTCTGACCGAGCTCTCCAGCCAAATCTATCGCA
>JAPDSC010099846.1:0-11946 GCA_026290005.1 Latrodectus geometricus | reverse complement strand
ACAGTCTGTAGTTTGTATTTGCCACCACATGATGTCATCCGCCAAGAGGAACTCGATGCATTAGTGGATCAGCTGCCTACACCATTTTTGTTAGTAGGTGACTTTAACGGACATAATTCTCTGTGGGGAAGTGATGATACTAATTCTCGCGGTCGTCAGATAGAGCAATTTATTTCTGATAATTGCCTCTGTCTGATCAATACCGACGAGAAGACATATTTCCACATACCCACAAGAACATTTCATTCTCTCGATCTCGCCATTTGTTCTCCCTCACTTCTGCCATTGTTAAATTTAACAGTAGGGAATGATCTGCATAATAGCGATCATTTCCCACTCGTCATCTCCCAGACTGGAGGTAGTAGTGTGCAGCAACGCATACCTACTTACGTGTACAGTCGGGCAGATTGGACGTTATTTACACAATTGGCAGTCGTTGATGATAACATGGTTACGATCGAGGATATTGATAATGCCGTAAATAAAGTCACTGAAACAATTATAGGAGCAGCTGATACTGCAATACCTAAGAGTTCTTCTAAACCAAAAAGGCGCTGCAAACCGTGGTGGAACAAGGAATGTGAACAAACTTATAAAAAACAAAGGAAGTTATGGGGGTTATTTCGGAGATACCCCACAACGGAGAATCTTATTGCCTTTAAGAGAGCAAAAGCATTAGCTCGCAGAGCTCGTCGTCGAAGTCAGAAGGAATCCTGGTCTCGCTATGTTTCGTCAATCACATCTTCCACATCCAGTAAGCAGTTATGGAGAAAAGTAAAAGCAGCCAATGGTATTTATAGAGAATTTGCAATTCCTATTTTAAAAACCAGAGCTGCTATATACTCTTCTCCTGCAGACATTGCTAACGTCTTTGGTGAAACATTTGCTAATGTCTCAAGCGCCGACTCTTATAGTCCTTCGTTTTTAAGGGCTGGGAGTCGAGCTGAGCAAATACCAATCCGTTTCAACCATAGACAAGCTTTGCCATACAACTGCGAATTTCGGATGTTGGAATTGAAGCGAGCATTACAGCAGGCCAATAATACCAGCCCAGGACCTGATGGAATTAGCTATCAAATGCTTCGACATTTAAGTCCAGACTCCCTACTGAACTTATTATATTTGTTCAATAGGATCTGGACTGAAAATGAATTTCCAACACTCTGGTGCGAAGCAATAGTAATTCCGGTCCTTAAGCCTGGTAAGGATCCTTCAGAACCTTCAAATTACCGACCGATAGCTCTGACGAGTTGCATTTGTAAGACTCTCGAACGTATGGTCAACGCCCGTCTCGTATATGTCTTAGAAGAAAATAAATGTATACATGTCAATCAGAGTGGTTTCCGTAAAGGAAGATCCACTCTTGATAACATAACATATTTGGAAACCCAAATCCGCAACGCTTTTGTGCGGAGGAATCATCTGGTTTCCATCTTCTTCGACATCGAGAAGGCATACGACCGTACGTGGCGACATGGAATTCTCCGTTCATTATATGATTTTGGCTTTAGGGGTAACCTCCCGATATTCTTACAAAATTTTCTACGCTCCCGTACTTTTAAAATACGTATTGGATCATCTACATCCAATACTTTTATCCAAGCCGAGGGTGTTCCCCAAGGCTCCATTTTAAGTGTCACTCTTTTTAATCTATACATAAGTAGCATTCTTCATCACATTTCATCTTCAGTTTATGGCACGATGTATGTTGACGACCTGCAAATATCTTGCCAAGGTTCGAATATGCGTTTAATTGAGAGACAATTACAAACATCTGTAAATAAAATAGCTGCATGGTGTGCAGAGAATGGCTTTACATTATCTCCTAGCAAGAGCTGTTGTGTCCATTTTTGCAAGAAGACTAGCCTACACAACGATCCTGTAATATATCTAAACAACACTCCAATACCTGTAGTCAACGAGATTAAATTTCTAGGTGTAATATTTGACCGAAAGTTGACCTTTCTTCCGCATGTTTTACATTTGCGGAAGAAGTGCGAGCGATCGCTTAATATCCTCAAGGTGCTTTCAAATACATCTTGGGGTGCTGATCGCTTGTCACTCCTTCGAGTCTATCAAGCACTCATTTTATCTCGTATTGACTACGGATGTGTTGTCTATGGATCTGCTAGGTCTTCTGTCTTACGCAGATTGGACACTGTACATCACTCTGCTTTGAGAATATGTTCAGGCGCATTCCGCACATCACCCGTCCAGAGTCTTTATGCGATTTGTCAGCAATTGCCTTTAGACCTGAGACGAATGCAGCTGTCTCTCAATTATTACGCTAAGGTTATGTCTGATAGACAACATCCTTTACGATCCTTGGCCATTTCTCCTGCTTTGGAGAGACTATATGATGCTCGATCTTACAGCATCCAACCCTTTCTTACTCGAACTAAACATCAGTTGTATTTAACAGACCTATATGATGTCCGTTTTACTAAAACGGACTTAAATTCTCATCCACCCTGGTATGATCCACAGATTAATATTATTAATCCATTTGCTCAGTTTAGAAAATCGGACACAACCTCAACAATTTTTCAACAGCTTTTCTATTCACATCGCTGTCAGTATTTATCATACACGCCTGTATTCACAGATGGATCTAAAACAGCAGGACATGTTGGCTGTGGCATATTCTATGCTAATGCCAGTTATGGTTACAGCCTTCATATGTCCTGCTCTATCTTTACAGCTGAAGCTACGGCCATTTATCAAGCCCTTCAGCTTGTGAATACAGGAAATTGTTATAAAATTTGTGTATATACTGACAGTTTGAGTGTACTAGAAGCGTTGAAAAATTCAAATTATTGCCATCCTGTTGTGTCCAAAATTTTCGGAGCATTGGATTCCCTTGCTGGCAAGGGTTATAACATCATTTTCTGTTGGGTCCCAGGTCATGTAGGTCTAGAGGGAAATGAAAAGGCGGATGCAGCCGCTAAAGCTGCATCGTCCTCACTTCATTCTTCTGTCCCGCTTTTTGACGTGAGAAGGGTTGTTAAAATATTTGTTAAATCTCTTTGGCAGGAGTTATGGAGTATGCAGGTCTCCAATAAATTACGTGCCATTTTTCCATACCTCATTCCATTATCAGTTTTACCGTTACGAAGTGCCGATGTTCGATTAACTCGCCTTCGTATCGGACACACACGTTTCACACACCGACATTTATTTTTAAGTGAATTAAATCCATGGTGTGAAACGTGTGATGAACCATACTCAATGAATCATATTTTAATTTCATGTAAAGATTTTAACAAAGAACGTTTACTTTATTTTAAATCTGATTTTATCACTTTATTTGATTTGTTAGGGGAACCCCCCCACAGAAACCTATTTGCCTTTTTAAGGGCAATAGGTTTTTTAAATTTTATTTAATGTTTAATGTTATGTTTTGTATTTACATTATTGTTTTCTTTTTATAAAATTTTAAATGAAATTTGATTTTAATAATACTTTATACAAACATTTTTGTATTTTAAGATTTTAATGTTGTTTGGGTTGAAAAATAAATAAATAAAAATAATAAATAAATGCAAAATTGAATTTTGTCTTGGCGCAGCTTGTCCAATTTTGGACCTTGCGCCATAAAACCCAACCCAACAACAACAACAACAACAACAAATCCGCAACGCTTTTGTGCGGAGGAACCATCTGGTTTCCATCTTCTTCGACATAGAGAAGGCATACGACCGTACGTGGCGATATGGTATTCTCCGTTCTCTATATGATTTTGGCTTTCGGGGTAATCTTCCGATATTCCTTCAAAATTTCTTACGCTCCCGTGTTTTTAAAGTACGTATTGGTCACTTTTTGTCCAATACTTTTATTCAAACCGAGGGTGTACCCCAAGGTTCTATTTTAAGTGTTACTATTTTTAACTTGTACATTAGCACCATTCTTCATCAAATTTCATCTCCAGTTCATGGTACACTTTATGTTGATGACCTGTAAATTTCCTGTCAAGGGTCAAACATGCGATTGATTGAGAGACAGTTACAAACAACTGTTAATAAACTAGCTGCATGGTGTGCTGAGAATGGCCATACACTGTCTCCTGGCAAGAGTAAATGTGTCCATTTCTGCAAAAAGACTAGCCTACACCAAGATCCTGTAATATATATTAATAACACCCCAATTCCCGTGGTCAATGAGATAAAATTTCTCGGAGTGACATTCGATCGAAAGTTGACATTTCTTCCGCATGTTTTACATTTGCGGAAGAAGTGCGAGCGATCGCTTAATATCCTCAAGGTATTATCTAATACTTCTTGGGGTGCAGATCGCTCATCACTCCTTCGAGTCTACCAAGCATTAATTTTATCTCGTATTGACTACGGTTGTGTTGTATATGGATCAGCTAGGTCTTCTGTTTTACGCAGACTGGACACAGTTCATCACTCTGCTTTGAGAATATGTTCCGGCGCATTCCGCACATCACCCGTCCAGAGTCTTTATGCAATTTGCCAACAACTGCCTTTAGACCTGAGACGAATGCAGCAGTCTCTCAATTATTACGCTAAAATTATGTCTGACCCTCACCATCCATTGCATTTATTTGCTTCTGTTCCTGGATTAAGTAGACTATATGATGCCAAACCATTTAGCATTCCACCCTTCCTCACTCGAGCAAAATCTTATTTATTTTTGTCAGATCTATGTGATGTCCGTTTCATTAAAACGGACATATTATCACATCCACCTTGGTATGATCCACAGACAAATATTATTAATCCATTTGCTTGTTTCAGAAAATCGGACACAAGTTCTATAATTTTCCAACAGCTCTATTCATCACACCGTTGTCAGTATTCTTCCTACACGCCAATATTCACGGATGGATCGAAAACAGCAGGTTATGTCGGCTGTGGTGTTTTTATTAATAATATATCATATAGTTACAGCCTTCATGCATCATGCTCCATCTTTACGGCTGAGGTAACCGCAATATATAATGCACTTCAACTCGTGAATATTGTGAATTCTAAAAAATTTTGCTTGTATACTGACAGCTTGAGTGTGTTAGAAGCGTTGGACAATTTAAACATTTACTGTCATCCTATTGTGTCCAAGATTTTCCAGGCATTGGATTCCCTTGCTGGCAAGGGCTATGAAATAATGTTCTGTTGGATCCCAAGTCACGTAGGTCTTGAGGGAAATGAAAAGGCTGACGCAGCTGCTAAGGCTGGGTCACCTATAATTCAACCATCTGTCCCTCTTTTAGATGTGAGAAAGGGTGTGAAAAAGTTAGTAAACGGTCTCTTCCAGGAACTTTGGAGCATGCAGGTCACGAACAAATTGTGTTCCATATTTCCATCTCTTACCACATTATCAGTTTTACCTTTACGAAGTGCGGATGTCCGTTTGACTCGCCTTCGTATCGGTCACACACGTTTCACACACAGACATTTGTTTCTTAGCGAATTAAATCCTTGGTGTGAAGCGTGTGATGAACCATATTCAGTAATTCATATTTTAATTTCATGCAAAGATTTTAACAATGAACGTTTACATTATTTTAAAACTGATTTTATTACCTTATTTGATTTGTTAGGGGATCCCCCCCACAGAAACCTATTTGCCTTTTTAAGGGCAATAGGTTTTTTAAATTTTATTTAATTAAATATTTTACATTTTATGATTGTAAATATATACACACTTTAAAATTTTAAGAATATTCTATACACGGATTTTTGTTTTTTAATATATTTTAATGTTGTTTGGGTTTTTTAAAAAAACTATATATAAAAAAAATAATAAAATAAAATAAAATTTTAGTCTTGGCGCAGCATGTCCTCTTTTGGACCTTGTGCCATAAAACCCAACAAAACAAACAAAACAAAGCTGTTCAAAAAGTCACTGAAACAATAATAAATGCAGCTGATGCAACAATACCCAAAAGTTCTTACATATCACATAGGCGTTGCAAACCATGGTGGAATAATGAGTGTCAAAAAACTTATAAAAAACAAAGGAAGTTATGGGAGTTATTCCGGAGATACCCCACAACGGAGAATTTAATTGCCTTTAAGAGAGCAAAAGCATTGGCTCGCAGAACTCGTCGTCAAAGTCAGAAGGAATCTTGGTCTCGCTATGTTTCTCCCATAACATCTTCTACATCCAGTAAACAGTTGTGGAGAAGAGTAAAAGCAGCCAATGGAATTTATAAGGATTTTTCCATTTCCATATTAAAAACCGGAGCTGCTCTACATTCTTCTCCTAAGGAAATCGCTAACGTCCTTGGTGAAACTTTTGCTAATGTCTCGAGCGCTGACTCTTACAGTCCTTCGTTTTTAAGGACGAAGAGTCGAGCTGAGCAAAATCCAATTCGTTTCAATCAGGGACAAGCCTTACCTTACAACTGTGAATTTAGGATGTCAGAATTGAAGAATGCATTACAGCAGACTAAAAATACCAGTCCAGGACCTGATGGAATCAGCTATCCTATGCTTCAAAATTTAAGTCCAGATTCCCTGTTGAACCTATTACTTTTGTTCAATAGGATCTGGACTGAAAATAAATTTCCATCACTCTGGAGAGAAGCAATAGTGATTCCGATCCTAAAGACTGGTAAAGATCCTTCTAACCCTTTGAATTATCAACCAATAGCTCTGACGAGTTGCTTATGTAAGACTCTCGAACGTATGGTCAATGCCCGACTCGTATATGTCTTGGAAAAGAATAACTGTATTAATATTAATCAGAGTGGCTTCCGCAAAGGAAGATCCACTCTCGATAATATAACATGTTTGGAGACCCAGATTCGCAATGCCTTTGTGCAAAGAAATCATCTGGTCTCCATTTTCTTTGACATAGAGAAGGCTTATGACCGTACGTGGCGTTATGGAATTCTCCGTAGGATTTATGACTTTGGCTTTCGGGGTAATCTGCCGATATTCCTCCAGAATTTTTTAAGCTCCCGTATTTTTAAAATACGTATTGGAACAATCTTTTCCAATACTTTTAACCAACCTGAGGGTGTTCCTCAGGGTTCAATTTTAAGTGTCACACTTTTTAGCTTATTCATTAGCAACATCCTTCATCATCTACCTCCATCTGTTCAAAGTACTTTATTTGTTGACGACCTGCAAATATCATGTCAGGGGTCCAACATGCGATTAATTGAGAGACAATTACAAACTGCTGTAAATAAATTAGCTGCATGGTGTGCTGAAAATGGCCTTACTGTATCTCCTGGCAAGAGTTGTTGTGTCCACTTTTGCAGGAAGACAAGCCTGCATAATGATCCAGTAATTCACATCAACAATACTCCAATACCTGTAGTCAATGAGGTAAAATTCCTCGGAGTTATTTTCGACAGAAAATTAACCTTTCTTCCGCATGTTTTACATTTGCGGAAGAGGTGTGAGCGATCGCTTAATATCCTCAAGGTGTTATCAAATACATCTTGGGGTGCAGATCGCTCATCACTCCTTCGGGTTTATCAGTCTTTGATTTTATCCCGAATTGACTACGGTTGTGTTGTGTATGGATCTGCAAGGTCTTCCGTCTTACGCAGATTGGACACCGTTCATCACTCTGCTTTGAGAATATGTTCCGGCGCATTTCGCACATCACCCGTCCAGAGTCTCTATGTAATATGTCATCAATTACCACTAGACCTGCGACGGATGCAGCTGTCTCTCAATTACTACGCTAAAGTTATGTCGACCCCTCATCATCCATTACGGTCCATGGTTCCAAATGCCTCTATTAAAAGACTTTACGATGCTCGTCCAATGAGCATCCCACCTTTTCTCACACGAATCAAGTCGTATTTGTGTTTGACTGATCTACGTGATTTGCGGATTATATCACCAAATTACTTTGCTCATCCGCCTTGGTATAACCCGACACTTGCTTTTATTTATTCCTTTACTCAATTTGCAAAATCTGACACGACTCTTATTGTCTTTCAACAGCTATTTTATTCTCATCGCTGTCAGTATCAATCATACAAACCTGTATTCACAGATGGATCTAAATCAGCAGGACATGTGGGCTGTGGAATTATCATGAATAATACATCTTTCAGCTACAGCCTACATTCGTCCTGCTTCATCTTCACTGCTGAAGCAACAGCCATATACTATGCTCTTCAGCAGGTGAATACAGATGACTATCATAAATTTTGTATATATACTGACAGCTTGAGTGTTTTGGAAGCTTTGAGAGGCAATAGTTTTAATAATCATCCTGTTGTGTCAAGAATTTTCAGAGTAATGGAATCCCTTGCTGGCAAGGGTTACCAAATTTTATTTTGTTGGGTACCAAGTAACGTAGGTCTTGATGGCAATGAGAGAGCGGATGCAGCTGCAAAGGCAGCATCAGATCAAATTTTACCATCAGTTTCGCTCTCTGATGTGAGAAGGGGTGTGAAATCATTAATTTATTCTCTTTGGCAGGAATCGTGGAATATGCAGGTTGTCAATAAATTACATTCTATTTTCTCATCCGTCACCTCATTATCTATTTTACCGCTACGAAGTGCAGACGTAAGATTAACTCGCCTTCGTATCGGACACACACGTTTCACACATAGACATCTATTTCTAAGTGAATTAAACCCATGGTGTGAAACGTGTGATGAACCATACACTATTTATCATATTTTAATTTCATGTCATTATTTTAACCAGCAACGCTTACAATTTTTTAAATCTGATATTTTAACCCTGTCTAATTTGTTGGGGGAACCACCCCACAGAAATCTTTTTGCCTATTTAAAGGCATTTGGATTTCTTCATTTTATTTAAACCTTATGAGTTTTACTTTACAATTATACTCATTTTTACAATTATGCTAATTTAGATTTTAATATATTTATATACACTTATTTTTGTTTTTTAAATTTTTAACGTTGAGTATGGGTTTTGCCAAAAAAAAAGTTTTTAATAAAAATTTAATTTTTTGGCGCAGCTTGTCCTTTTTGGACCTTGCGCCACAAAACCCAACCAACCAACCAACCAACCTCTCTGGCAGGAGTTATGGAGTATGCAGGTCTCTAATAAATTGTGTGCCATATTTCCATCTTTCATTCCATCATCAGTTTTTCCGATACGAAGAGCAGATGTTAGATTAACTCGCCTTCGTATCGGACACACACGTTTCACACACAGACATCTGTTTCTAAATGAATTGAACCCATGGTGTGAAAAGTGTGATGTTCCATATACTGTTCATCATATTTTAATCTCATGTTCTGATTTTAACGTTTACCGTTTTATATTTTTTCATACTGACATTTTAACTTTATATGATTTAGTGGGGCAGCCACCCCACAGAAACCTTTTTGCCTTTTTAAAGGCAATTGGTTTTCTTAATTTTATTTAAACTTTATGGTTCTGATTTTATAAGTTTTATTTTTACTTTCATTTGATCTAGTGTATGTTTTTAAAAATTTATATATACATTTATTTTTGTATTTTAACCTTTTATTGTTGAGTCTGGGTTTTCTTAATAATATATTTCCTTAAAATTTTATTTCTGGCGCAGCTTGTCCTTTTTGGACCTTGCGCCAAAAAACCCAACCCAACAACAACATCGGTTCAAAGTTAGTTACTTTAGATTTTCTTCGTCCTAAGCTGACGTATTTTCTAACTTTACACGGTTGTCGAAATGTCCATCTTTTTAAAAATTCGTCTTAGAGACTCTTGTGTTAGCACTTTCTCTGTACAGTCCATGTGTAAAAAATATTGAGGAATGCATTGCGCTATCCTACAGCAGCGGAAGAACATTGGACATCACAGAGGAACCTGGGCTACCTGGTGAGTGTGATCGTGACCATCCCCCCTATCACTTTGCTGATCCTACGGGAAGCGATATGAAGCTATCGATCCTCTGAAGCTTAACAAACATACCGAACTAGAAAAGGTCACAAATACATTGACTACCTGTAAAGCAGATTTGATTGCATCCGAATTATGATTATCATAAATTATTCGCATTAACTATCCGCATTTATATATTATTGTGGGAGTATAGATATTTTTTGTATTAATACATAATAAAAATAACGATGCTATATTTTTAGATTTTACAAAAATTTCTATTTTTTTCCAGCATGCTCTCAATCGAACGATATTCAAAAAGAATGCCGAAGTCAGGTGAACTGGGGTACAGTTTTGATAAGCATAATGATTTTGCTACGGTAAACCATATCTATTCATTTCATAAAATTATAGCCTTACACAATTTAAGAATTCTATATTTCTTAATAAAGGAAATTTCTTTTTTCGAATAAGAAAATTATGATTTCTATTATTACAGTATAATAAAGGTGAAAATAAGCACGTAAAATTTTATTTTCTCAGCACAAGGCTTAAATTCGGTGGAGAGGTCTACCAGAAGGCAGTTGATTTCGTTTGTTGTTCGGCAGTCATCTTTTGCACTCGAGAACTTATTTAACACAGTGGTTAAGGTGGTTTCTTTACAAGAGCCTGCGTGTCACAATGACGAATTCCAAATAGCTTTCTGTTAGGATTTTAATTTAACTTTATTTTTGGAACAAATTGATCGAAAAAGTATCAAATAATAAATTAATATGCATTTTCTTTGCTAACTGTTCACAATTTATAAGATATTATGTTTTAGCCAAAGGTTATACAAACTGTAATTATTATTGTTACATCTGCTTTTGATAGGAAGAAGATTGTGAAAATAAATGTAAGCCATAAAGAACCACCCTCCCACAATTTCAGCAGGAAGTATTCCTACCTTCCTAGTACCTTTGTATCATAGTACCTTTTGGCATCAACAAGCGATTATCTGTCTTCAAGAATTAGCAACAGATCAGAAAAATATAGGAATTTTAACCCAGCTAACAGAAAGATGCCGGACATCCATCAAGCCACTGCTGTCAGCCGACTTGGCCAGCAGCGGCCCGCCGCTATTTGGCCTCGTCAAATAAGTGATCAGCGTCATTGATGCTGGGCCGGCAATACAGTCCGCTACTGGCCCAACGCTGGGTGGCCAGCAATGCCGTATTGGCCGCATGTTACCCATATAATATTCGGTACATATCCATAAATGGTTATCCAACAGCCCTTTGCCGTTTATCCCACGATGGCTGCCTTTATCGATCTAGAACTAGTTATATATTTTTATAGATAAAAATGAAGCTTTTATATCCATTTTTATCTGCGAATAATTTATATATCGTAAAGTTAATACGTTACTGATGATACTTGGCGTTGCTAAGTGTCATCTGTAACAAGAAAACATGATAGAAAAAGATAAATTGATTCAAATAAATTATAAAAATAGAACCACTAAGATATTCATCTATAATAGTAAAAATTTAGGAAAAAATGACAAAAATTGAGTTGGTAAAACTATATAAACTAGGAAAAACTTCATGTGTCTTACTTATTTTAATATACTTAGGCATTATTTCACAATATTATCTAAACTAGCCCAGCAGTTGTATAGTTAAAATAATCTAACAATCAATTCAAAAGTTCGATTCCCCCCCCCTTGGTGTCAATTTTTCACTAAGAATTAAAAACGCTTAAAAAATTCATTTATTTTTATATAAAATTTTTTAATACAGTTCATTTACTTCATTTTAGTTTTAAACCTTAAAAATGGAGAAACGGTAATTATTTATAACATTATATGCATATTGATATTTCAATAAATATATATATATATTAAATAACAGTAAGTAGAAAATGAGAAGTTAACTTTTACCGTTTTGATAATTGTTTCATTAAATATTGTGACATATAGTTGAGTTAATTGAAAGTAATTATATTTGAATGGCATAATAGAAATTCTAAACACCATACTTTAAAAGTTCAATATAATGTTTTAAATTGAATTTTGTATTTTCAAAATTATTATAAAAGGACCTAATCAATGTATAATATGCATTTTATTTAAAGCTCATGTTAACATAAATATTGTATTTTTCATTTATAAATGAAAAATACAATATTT
>JAPDSC010099843.1:26532-40375 GCA_026290005.1 Latrodectus geometricus | reverse complement strand
TGTATCATTTTGCATTAAGTGGTCAATTTCGAATAAAAGATGAGTCATCAGTGTAAATTGCTTATGAGTTCATTTAGGAACTCTTCCATATTTACTCGCCCTGGACAGGTCCCCCGCAAGATCAATTAGGCGGAATTTGTAAGTTTGGTTTAACTTTTGAAAACTGAATCAACTGGACGAAGACGTTAATAGCCATTTCCGACTGCATACTAATCGACCACCATCCGAAGTTTCGGGAAACCCTTTTGGGCTGCGAACCATCCTTCTCCCACCTAATCATAATCAATGACCGAGGAGTCAATAATAACTCAAAACGAGTTTATGATTCTCTTTAAAGCCCATGGAACTAATGGCGGCCATTTGAAAGCCCCTCCCCTGAGGTGGATCATTAGCTTCTCTTTGCCAGGATGACCCTCGGAATGGATGGGCGAACAGTCCATGGGGCAATCCTTCATCAGGTTCTCTCCCCCCCCTTTGTATCGGAGGGGAGAGAGAAAGAGGGAGTAAAGCGTTTTAGATTCGGGGTATTGAAGTGTGCGGGGGGCTGCAGATATATTGCATCGTTTAGCATCAGATGATGCAGTGAGATTAGAGAAGGGGTTTTGCAGAAAGAGTGGGAGTTCGTCTGGCATTTTTCAGATTTAGTAGTTTCGTGTCCCTAGACGCTGATAGATTTCAACGGAATCTGCAAAGCTGGAATCAGCCCTTTTAATTTTGGAAGAGAACATTCGAATGTAGAACATTTAATATCATTTAAAGTGTAATAGAGTAATTTTATGCTAATTGTTCTACAAGAAATCCATACGGAGTAATTATAAAAGTAGAAAATAAAGTTTGCTTATATCAATTGTGAGCAAAATAAATATTATTAGCTTGAGTTTTATTACAATACAATCGTACAAGTTTGGCTCTGATTTACTGTACGATCACACCTGGTACAATTTTTCCACATTTGGCGATAAATAACATTTTTTGGCATCCCATTTTTTTGCACAAGCAATATTTTTCAATATTCTGTGTTTTTTTAGATCTCACTTGTGCAAAATGACGAATTTTTTGGCGATGTTTTGAATAAGTCGCCAAGGGTGACCGTACAGTAAATTTTTACTGTTCAGTTTTATTACAACTCATGGTTTCTATATATATATTTCTATTTGTGTCTGTCTAATTAAATGAAAACTACATTTTTTTATAATTCACATATTCAATCTATGTCTATATTGATATGTGTGTGTGCAATATCATAATAACCTTAATCTTATTTACATATTACAAATATTAATTGAAAAAGAAAATGCTAAATTCTGCATATTAAACAAATTTATTTACACATTTAAATGAAAATTCTATTTCAAATTTTAAATTTTTTTAAAAACAGCAGTGACAATTTAAAGGCTTATTCATGTAAAATCTTCATATTTTTAGATAAAATCATTGTTTTTATGTTAAATAATTTCTTAGTAATTTAATTTACTGGGATAACTATAAATACCCTGATGCAAAAATATTAAAAATTCGAAATTGAACAAGATTTTATGAGCAATCCATTAGATTAAAATGTAATTTTTATGTCCATTCTTAAATAAGGGCGAATGGACTTTAACTTATTTATTTTATTTTTATCAAATTAACGTGTTTTTTCAAAGATGACAATTAAATTTTTTTTTATCATCAAAGAATCAAATAAGAAATTAAAAAAATGATTGCATTAATAATTTACAATTGAAATATTTTAATTGTAATTTCTTAATTATACACGTTTCAGTAATTCATCAAAGAGATTTTATTTTTAAAAGAAATTAGAGCATTTTAAAACGAAGTTTAAATATATGACTTGATCGAATAATATATTTTAATTAAAGATACATTTTAATTTAAATTCGAATAAAATTAAATGACGAAAGCTTATTTGAATAACATTATGATATATATCACTTATGTATGACATTAACATTGTATTTATGGTTTAAATATACATTCATTTATTAACTATTATTAAACAGATAGTTATCTAATAAACTGTGTATATTTTATTTATTTTAATTAATAAAAAGTATTTTAATTAATAATAATTATTAATGATTTTTCCTGTAAAGTGTTTTGATGTAAAGAGACATATTCATTGTTTTCATATTATTTTTTAAATATATATGATATTAGATATAGCCAAGGTTAAAAATAACCTAATTTTTTCATAAGTTTGTAACACTAAAAAAAAATTTTTTTAATGTGTATTTTTTTTCAATAAATCAATATTTCAGCAAATTTAAATAGTTCAATATTATAATTATACTTGCTACCGTTTTTAGTAAAGAGCAGATAATTAATAATTTGTAATACTCCTTTTTTCTTAAATTAAATTTTTTCTTCCTTTATTTTAAATTAAAGTAAGTTTTTTAGTTTTTATTTTAATTCTAATTTTTAGTATATTAGTTAGGAATATATATGATGTTTCAAAAAATAAATAAATAAATAAATAAAATTATAAGTAAAATTTTTTTTTAATTTTTTACTAATAATTTTCTTAAATTTATCTTATTTTATGAAAAAAAGTAGTGTTGTAAATTTCTTTTAAATTAATTTTTAAAACGTTTGAAATATAAATGATGCACATATTTTATTTTTTCTACAACTAGAGAAAAGCAAACTTTATTTGATTCTAATCTCTTTCATTAAGGGAACACTTATAAATGGTGCTTTGAATTTGCAAAGCAGCAATTATCTTTATTTTAGAGATAAAATCTACATTTTCTGATTGTACATCGGCAGCAGCTATTTTTTAGAGCGATTTTGCAAAAGAGGTCACGTGATTTGAAAGAACTTTGAAGTATATTTCCGATAGAAGAAAAAGTATTCTTTAATTTCATAATTAGTTGCAAATAAACTACTATTATTATTTCAATAACGCAATTATTCTACACGTAGCGTTTCTTTATGTTCTTTATATATTTTTTTGATTACACGGAGCTAATTATAACTGAATTCTAACCTTATCAAAATAAACTCGAAAATTCTTCGAAAACGAAACGGAAATTACATTTTTGTATTTTTGCTAATTACAAGTCTATGTTAAAAACGGTGAATTGAGAGGGGGTAAAAAAAATTGTATGGAAAAGTCTCGTATATTCTAAGCTCTTACACATACCGCAGTGATGCCAGTTCAATTAAAGAAATAAAGTGAAAATATTAAGTATCGTTTTCAATACTAATGGATAAGACGAGGGTGATAGTATGTATTAATATGTTTGGAGAATGCTTTGAGAAAAAAAAAAAAGAGCTTCACTTGGAAATTAGAAAAGCATGGAGATTTCTTCCTTCTAATTAAGACTTAATTGAGAGATAAATATTCTGCTTGGTCACTTTTTTTTTCGAATCCTCTTGATTCAATTCAAGAAATAACGCAAAAGCGTTTCCCAAATTCCTTTTTAAAAATGCAAAAGAGAAAACTTACAGACGCGGCGTGCTACTGCAAATAACTTGCTAATTGAAATCCAACGTTTCGAATGCAGCTTCGAGCATGAAAAAAATCTCGATACATATACATATATTAATTCGCAGATGCTGCAAAAAAAATAGGAATTATGTATATACTTAAATTATCGACAAGAGAACAAATATACAGTTTTAGTAAATGTTTACTGTTCCTTCTCAAATTTTAGAAAATTGTTTACAGAAGGATTTGGGCGGTATTACTGTATTAATGAGAGCAATTAGAAAATCCACCTTTCGTTAATTAGCTAATACTTTTGCAGTTCTTTCGGATTGAATATAAACAAACAGAAGGTGTTTAATTAAAACATAATCTTGGAAAAGCGTAAAGTCCCGTGTATCAATTCCAATACAAATGCAGCTTTATAATGTGTGTAAAATTTCCTGTTCTCTTTGTTTGAATTCATATTTTTATTTTAAATTTGACTTCATGAATAGTAAATATTATGCCTCTTATTTTTTTTTTTAGAATTTAAAGGAAAGTTATTTTGTTAAAAAATTTGTGGTTAGATGTTGGATACTTTGCAGAATTTTTGTTTTCAATTTGTCGATTTGAATAATCCTATAGACAGCAATGAAATAAAGTTTTGTGGAATCATTATTTAAAAAAAAAGATGCAATTTTTTTATGATATGAGAAATCGTACTATGAGTATTTATCAAGTGATTTGAATAGAAATTATAGTAAGTATATTGTCAGGGTATTTTATTTCTTTGTTTTTAGGAATACTTCGATGTTCCAAATGAGTGTAAATAGAATAAATATAATAAAATACGTTAATAAACTTAATTATATAAATACATCGTATTAATATATTTATGTTCTTGGCTGTTTGCTATTCAGGGTAATTTTAGATGAATAAAATTATTTGACTCCTCGGTAACGGGCTATACAATAGCCGAAGATCATTACAAGAGATTTGAATATGAATGTCTTCTTCTTCTTCTTGAGTTTGTCAGATATGTGGCACTTCTGCATTGTTGCATTTTGTACCATGCTCCAAACCCAATTTTTTCCTAGTTCCATTGTCTTGGGTCACCAATTTTGTTTATAAAGTCTGATAGGCCCTCAATGGAGTTTAGGTGTAAATCTTTAATATGGGTTACCTAGAGTAGTGAATCTTGTAAGGGCAAGAGCATCACACTCATACAGGATCATTGTCTTACACTGGCCAATGAGTAGAAAGGGAAAAAATTCAGGAAAACTCTCCAGCATCTACTGAGACACATGTGGATATAGGGAGCAAAAACCCAATACACCCATCTTACATTGTTTAACAGTGACCGGTATAGATCTCGAAACCTTTTATTCTGAAGGGGTTGGCCATAGCAGACAGTCCTGGTTTGTTTCGATTCCAAGTAACAGACAGTCTAATAAGTAAAAAGCTATTCAAAAGTATTTGATTGAAGTACAAATACCTCAATCAAACCCGTCTATAGTCTTTCAGGAGGATATTTAATAAATAGTAGGTGATATTTGTGAATTGCAAGGAAGGAAACTTGGAAAACTTCCCGGTTTTAGTTTGTAGACATAAGGTCAATCTTTGCAGATGGGGTTTAATTGATCGAAAACGACAGACATGCCCGTTATAGGTGGGAAGGAAACTTTTCGGAATCAGATATGCAAGCAGAAACCTAATACTTAACATCTGTCATTATACAACAACAGCTGGAATAGAACCCGAGACCATCCACTTTAATAAAGCACTCTGCGTGATCCGATCACTACACCACTGTATCAAAAAATCACCAGGGAAATTCCAAGTACCTTTCTCCCTATATGCTGCTTTGCAGATAACAGAAAACAGTAAAATTGCAGATTGCAAATAATTCCCAATTTTTTTAACTACACAATATTTTATTGTTTAAAAAAGTAAAGTCTATTACATTATGATAAATATTAACAACTAAATGTTAAAGTATTGTGCAAAATTAATTTCCAACTATTTAAGCCTGAAAAGCATTGGAATTTCAAAAGGCATACGAAAAGACACATATGTGGGGTCTGTGTACTTGAATGGATCAGTAGCGGAAACAGCATATTAAATATAGATATTAAAACCATTACAGTCATATGCATCCCTAATGATTAGTTGGATCGGTAATTACTACGGTGTAAATGTTAGTAATTAAACTTCTATGTATCAATAGTTATATCGTCGATACAGAATAATGAATGATGGATTTATGATGACACTGCCACAACAGTTATGATATTCCAAAATTTAATCGATCTGTCCTTTATATAATGATGTAGGCGTTCGTTGTTTTGAAAATAATATTGTGGAAATAAATGGTTCTAGGACTTATATTATCAATTATACTAGGCTCACAGTTATATTTTATCTTCTGATAAAAATGATCATTCCTTATATATATTCACAGAGAGACATATTTTTAGAGTTTTATTTAAAGAGTGCAAGTAAAATAAATATGTAAATGAAAACCTGTTATATATATGAACAGTTTAGGAATTTGTAGCGTTTGTGGTGTAAATAACTTCAGACAAAATTTATCATTTTCGATATTGTTACTAAAATTCTAACTAAACTACTTGATTCATTTTCATAAACATTTTTTATATGATAACGTTAACTTGATTTAAATATTTTAAATATATTTATATATATATATATATATATATATATATATATATAAATAACTGATATCAGATAACATCTTTAGTTGGAAAATCAAAAGGGAAAAAAACATTCCTATATGTGAATAGTTAACCCTTTGACCACATTTGACGTATCAGAACGACATGCATTAATTTGGCCAAAGTCGCCAATGACGTTCTAATACGTCGTTGAAAATGAGACAATATTTAACACGTTCATTCTTGTTTATTTCAAAGCAATTTGTTCCCACCATACTCTTCAAAATTATTAATAAAATTTACTTTTTATTATAATATGAATTTGTTTGTTCCAAATTTTTTCTTTTTTTGCAATACTAAATATTTACAATTATTCAAATAACATACACATATTAATATATCACGAATTCTTGCATAAAATATGCTGTTCTTACAAATTACTCTATATCACAAAAAATTAAATGTACTCCAAATGCAAAAAATTATTCAAATAAATGGGCACCTAACGGGTTAATATCAACGCAAACAATTAAATGGCTAATTGGTTGGTTGGGTTTTGTGGCGCAATGTCCAAAAAGGACAAACCGCGCCAACTAAATAGCTAAAGAGAGAGTGAGAGATAGGAGAAAATTTTATGATAAGACGGCTTTTGATGTTTATTACTTCTTAGGTTTGATTTATATCTGCTTTCTCAGTACACATTTATTGGAAGAATACTGGAAAAACTTCAGCACTTAATCTTTTGTGATTCATAGATATTTGTTCTTCACTTATGAAATATTTTAGGAGCACAATTTAAAAAGAATGTTCAGATGCCTTACAACAACCTCATTGTTAGGATTTAATTGTTAGGACATTTGCTACATATTGTAAAATAATGAGATAAATAGAAGACTTTGTTATGCAAAAATAAGGCGCAATACGTGCTGTGATTCATTGGTCGCATCTATGAACACGATGACCTAGTTGGTTAGGGCATCTTTCTCATTACCGTAAGGTAGTGAACTCGAATCCCGACTCAGTTGATGATTACTCGTATTCACTAAAGACAGCTGGGGCACATTAAAAAAGTCATGATTATAATGCTTTTCTAGGGAAATCTCACCTTTTGCGTGGCAGGTATTCGGGAGGGAGCTCTTGTTTGATTCCTGCTTCTAAATTAAAGACTACTACTTGGCTGTTTTCCTCAAACAACTGCAGCAAAGTTTTAAGCTAGGTATGCTGGAACAATAACAAAAATTTATTGATATGAAAAAGTAAAGTATAATACAAGATTATAAAAAAAAGGTTCTACATATGTATAAAACCTGATGCATTTCTAATAAAATGAAGTGTAACCTTAGAGCCTTTAGATTAGTCAAATATTTTAACTTGACCCCAATATTCGTAGAATATCTTTGAGGAGAATGGCTGAGTTTTTTTCTAGTTGGAAAATATTCTGCCAAACAGACAAACATGAATTATTCTTTTGTAGGAATTTCATCGCTGTGAATATTTGTGCCCTATTGAATTGTTAATCTATTTTTGAGACAATCATGCTCTCATTTAGGGAGTCTACAGGCATCATAACATTCATGACTCTTTAACAAAAGCAATGGTTCTCAGAGGAAGTGTGAGAATTCATGAATTTAATCAGATACTTAAAAAAAAAAAAAAAAAAAGAATCCATTAGTTTTAGCCATGACTTGGTGAACGGGCATTCGAAAAGTATACTATTACGCTATAGTACAAAAAAATCTATTCTTAATTTTTTTTATGTTTTAGATACTTTATGGAGCCGCTCAAACTGTCTAGTGGTTAGTGTAACTGACTACGGATAGGGAGGACCTGGGTTCGAATCCTGGATGTACTTTCTCTTTCTCTCTCTGTGTGTTTCTTGTCCTTTCCTCAGATGATGGATGAATGTGGCTCGCCCTATAAACAGGTTTGTGGCGGTGTGGCGTGGGCGATGCTACTCGAACCTCCGTGACTTGGTTCACAGGTGCCCACCGGGTAACGATAAAAAGAGAAGCCGTTTCCGGCCTTGTTGCGGCAAATAGGCTAATGTACTTACTTGCTCAAGGACCCACCATTAGAAATTATATATATATATATATATATATATACACTATATATATATTTACTATTATGAAACTATTAAATGATGACTAGTTACATATGTATGTATCCTACCCGCATGACTTACATTTTCATCATTTTGAATAACAAAAACAGTTTTTATTCTGTATATATATATATATATATATATATATATATATATATATATATATATATATATATATATATATATATATATATATTTGTAAACATGCTATCTCTGGAGATATTATATATAATGATATAATGCCGCCAGAATTCTAGGAGATCCTAAATAAGAGAGCGAAACAATAGTAGTATCTGGAATAGCAGCTATACTTATAGCGTAACAATGGTGATCATTTAGAGGATTTTTTCGATCTCACATAATAAGGAGTATCGATGCAAAATATCTTCAGTCAAAAGATTGCTTGTATTTTTGTCATTATTAATGTAATTTATTGAATACCAAGTACTCATCATCGAAAATTGCATCTATAGAGAGACCGAATTAAATAATTATGGTATGGTTGAAAGAAAATATTCTGCAAAAGAAACCCTCTTGTGCATTACGTCTGATAAAATAGTAAGGAAAACATTATTTTGATAATAGATTACAGGTAATTTCATCTGATGTCACTGTACCATTGTATGAAACATTATTTCAAAACAATGTGCGTTTTGATAAGACACCATATAACTATTTGTAAGACAAATGTGTTGTTCAGATCTTTCTTGTCTTCTTTGATTACTAAATACAACTTTCACGGGAAACTTCAAAGTTGAGTTAGAATTGTAAACTTAGCTGTCAAATAAATAAGCCAGTTTCGCCCGAAATCATCATGAAAATTAATTTTTGAAAAAATATATTGATTAGTCTTATAGGTATCATTTGATGTTTGTATATTAATCAGAGAACATTGATTATTATGAATTAATACGTTTTTGTTGCATTATTATTGTTTACTATTATTAAAAAAACTTCAACGTAGAATTTTTTATTATTTTCATTTGGAAGGTTGGAGAAAAGTTGTATTTTAGCTCTAACTTTTAGAGCAAAGGAATATTTTCCTTGGAGCTGCATTCTTTTTTGCAAAAGCTTTCGTATAAATGTATATGCCAAATACCTTAATATAATTAAATGTAGAACCTTAAGAAAATTAATCATTCGTAACCATTTCTAATACTAGACAATAATATTGTGAATATTTTTACCATCTTAAAACCTATATCATATACTTACTTACATTACAAAGTTAAAAGGAAATTTAAAAGATTATTGTTGAGGATGACATGAGGGATGAAATTTATTAATTCAGTGAGTTCCAGCATGAGAAAAGTTGAGAAATACTGTAATGGTATATTGGTTTTAAACAATATTTTTTTTCTTTGAATATCAGCCTTAATAGGGATTTATGATAAAGCAATAGCTCAGATAAACCATATGAGCTCCTTTTGCTTTCCCTTATTGCACAGGTCACAGAAATTTTTTCCCAATAAGGCTCTTTGCAATAAGGCTATACGAGAATAACAAAGGAAGGACTACTCTATTATGGATAACACAACCTCCAGATTAAACCTCAAGGGATAGGATATTAATAAGGACATCCAACATTTCATAACTTAAGATAATTTGTACTATGTTCAAAATGCACATATGTTAAGACTTCAGTAGACCGGGTATGTTCTCATAATTTTACTTGTGATGAAATTTGGAATTATCAAATATCAAATTGCTTTTTTTTATGAAAATATTTTATTTTAAAAATATTAAAACCATTTATAAATGCGTAAATTTGTGAAAATTTTTACTAAAGTGAATGCAAATATATACATGTTCACTTAAGATTTTCTGACAAAACACGCCAATCCTGATTGGTATTTTTTTTTTTTTTTGTCATATAATAACCTTGTTTTGTTGGAGTCTGGGAAACTTCTAGAATTTAAGGATGGAGTAATGTTGTGATAATTTTATAATCGAAACCCCTTTCCCCTAAATAACTGAATTAAATTAAAATATTCGCACTAAACTGAAATGGTTATTTATTTTTGTACAAAATATGTTATTACTCATTAAAGTATTACTCAAATTTTTCATAGAAGTATGACAAGAATTACTTAATTTTCTCAGCCAAGATTTTATATTTCAAATGTATTTTGCACGTATTGGACTAATGTAAGATAAATATAAGAGAAAAATAATATTACTTGGTTTTTTTAAGTTCATAATTTTTCCTGCATATATTGCAATATTTTATTATAGAAATGGCGATTTTCGAGTATGAAATAACTTATCACTTACCTATTATAAATTTTCAGATTTTTAACTCATTTTCAATCTGACATTAAATATTATATATTCTGATTTTATTTAATTTTGCTGCTGAAAGCCTAGTATTACTTTTATAAAAAAAATATGTTTCTTTTATTACAGCTAGACAATTTATCGATTTTTAATTTAAATACAGAGCAATTCTACATTTTAACAAAATAATTTATTTTTATTAAAAAAATTTTCTAGTATCAATGAATTATAGAACAATATATAGATAATAACTTATTTTTCGAAATTCCTTTAAGAAATTATTGACGAAAGCAAATTAATGAAGTAAACAATCATATAAAAAGTTTTCAGAAACAATTACTGTGCATAGAGACAATTCAAAGTGTCCTTCGAAGAATAAACTAAAAATGGAATAACCTCACGAGGAGTGGAGTGCTCTCATAACCTTTTGCCAAAACTATTCTATTCCAGCATGCCAAACCATTTATATTCACGCATCAGAAACATTAGACAATTGCAGCTTGCAGTGTCCGAATGTCTAATCGAATGTATTAGTCCACGGGAGAAGCCACGTGCACACGCTATGATCCCTTCAACCCTTTAGTATCCTACTAGAAATATCCAGAAGTCCACACCAATGACCCACAAGTCCCTTCTCAGACCCCCCGCGCAATGGGGGAGGGGCACTACAAGGTACAGATGCCATCGTTGATGATGATGATACAACGGCCAGTCTCATTAAGATGGACTCGGGCTACTCAATAAGCATCCAGGGTCTCTTTAATTAGGCGAGCGGGTGTGACAATAGACTGTGTATTCCTCTTTCCTCCTTAACACAGGACTATTAGGCGCGCGTTATTACAACAATGGTCCCTCTCTCATTTGGTTCACTAGTCCTGTATGCGCCGCGCGTGGACTTTATTAATCTTAGCCACCTGCTTTTAATGCACGAAGATAATCTCTCCCGGACCCAGAAAGACCTTTCGCAGTTTGCTATATAAAAGGGATAGAGTTTAACTGCGACCCACAAAGATCAGTACTAATATTAAAGACCGAACAGTCGCATTGGTCAGTGCTTTGTTTCTCAATCCACATTTAAGTATAAAACTGCCTTTATTTAGATTATTGCGTGGGATTATAAATAATCCTTTATTATTCAAATCTATTTTGAAGGTTATATAAACAGTATCACAGATCGTACTATTCAATTATTATTGACAATTATTAACTGACTGTTGAATACATCAGTTATAAATTACCATTGAAAAAATAAACTGATTACATTGTATTCATAGGAAATCTAATTATTTATAACTAATTATTTTTTAATTACAATTAAATTTATTATGAAAAGATTATTTATTCTATCAATAATATACAAGTATATAAAATTGAATCATTTTAGAGAAAAAGTAAGCACACCAGAGCTAAAAAGTAATTTATATAGAGCAATGTTGGCCAAACTTTTGGGATCCGTGGTCTACTCCACATGGAAAAAATCAAAGGCTGTCTACCAAATGCAGAGCTAAATTAACGTAACGTATATGTTTACATATTTATTTCGGTAACAAGAAAAAATGGTAAATTATCTAATTTTTCTAAAAAAAAACTTAATATTAATATTTACAAAATAAAAATTTACTGACGAAAGTATTCATATATCAAAAATTGACCTTCCTACTCACTTCGTTTAGGTGAAATTTGGACTGTGTATACCTGCGACAAATTTAACATATTGTGGCTTGTACAAGCTTATTGCAATGCGTAAACACGAAATTAAATGTTCATCTGTTAAACGCGACGGATGTTTGGTTTTTATGACTTTCATGGTTGAAAAAGCAGATCCCATTTTGTTAAGTTGTTTCTATTTAATTCACTGTAAAACGAAAAATTCATTGCATTTCCACAATTTGTTTTAAGTTTTAAAGATAAATTTTTATTTTAAATTATTTTAAATAATTCATTAATTCTATGTCATAAGTTATAAATTAAATTGTTAGCATCAGAGGCTATTATCGGGATGGTCGAGCGGACTGCCTAAAATGTCTTCGTGGTCGACCAGCCGACCATGGTAGACGTCTTGCCCACCCCTGATATAGATAGAGAAAAATATTAATTTATTTGAATAATTTTAGAACTTTCTATTTTTTCTTTTAATCAAGTATATTATCTATATTTTAATAATAACTGATATATCGTATAAAATAGCATTAAAAATTAAAATTGTTAAAAAGTTAATTAAAAAATATTACAAAAATTTTATGCCACATTGTTTTAAATAATTAAAGTTCATATTATTTCCAATCATTTTGTTCACACAAAAATTTATTCAACGGATATTAAAAAATTAAATATAAATATTTTCACAACTACAACAAAAGAAGTTGAATCGATGAATTGTACTAGAGGGCTGTTTATCTAGGAAGCAGTTTTGAAATTAATTTTCAAAATTTAATGGACAAATATAAAAAAAATATTCTTTACATCGAGCAAATGAAATAATTTATAGTAATGATTATTTAAAATGTATGTTTCAAATTACGCGTTTTTATTGAATATCATATACAGAATAAATCACTTGTCCATTCATTATATCGGTGTTGATTTAAAAAGCAAGTATAGAACTTTATAGGTTTTTGTTATAGGAAAGAATATAAAACTAATAAGTTACAATATTTAATTTTTGAAAAATTGTTAAACGAAATATAGAAATATGCTACCTTAATTCCAGTAATCAATGAGTTATGATTGATAATAACATAAATAATATAGATGTTATCAATTATTTTCGATTATGGTTCATAAAAGTAGGAGGAATAAATGCAATTTTTTAGGGTATATTTACATAATTTCCTAGGGTTGCTTACATAATATCAACAAATATTTCATTTTTTTTATGATCATTTTATGACTTTTATAATGAACCGTTAACTTTTTTTAACTGTGATTTATATCATTTTCTATGGTTTTATTAAATAATTGTAAATGCTACATAACTAGGTGATGAAAACATTCTTTAAATTAAAGTATACATACATATATATAGATAGATATAGGTATATATTGAAATATATAATATTTTTAATGACAATGATATCATTAAATCTATAAAACAAAGCAGAATGAGATGGGCAGGGCATGTAGTAAGAATGAGCCCAGAACGAACAACATTAAAAGTTTCTAATGTAACCCCCTCTAATAAAAGAAGAAGAGGAAGGCCCAAAAAGAGATGGAAAGACTGTGTGGATGAGGACTTTGCCATCCTAAAGGTAAAGAACTGGAGATCAATTGCTGAGAGAAAGGCAGATTGGGAAAAGCTTCGGAGGAAAGCCCAGGCCCACAAAGGGCCATCATATATATATATATATATATATATATATATATATATATATATAT
>JAPDSC010099843.1:0-26432 GCA_026290005.1 Latrodectus geometricus | reverse complement strand
TATATATATATATATATATATATATATATATATATATAAAGGAAAGTTTTTTAATAAATATTATATGAATTTTTAATGACGCAATTATTTATTTAAATTATTCTATGTAAAGTTTTATTAAAAAATTGCTTTACAAATACAAAGTAAATCTAATAATAACTCTCTAATTGAAAGCATGATAATTTATTAAAACGAGGGGTCTGAGATTAATAATAAGCTGATGTTCGCACAGCATACGGTTTTGATTGTCGACCGGGAAAAAAACCTCTTCCTGACCCTATTATCGTCCGAGGGGAATGTTGTCCTTACAGGGAACCCTTTGCTCAGATTAATCGCTCCACCAATTGCACGGGTCATGACTCACCTGTCACTTTTGATGGAGGCACCTCCATCCGTGATTGATCGCTCGAGATTAGAGTGTGTATCTAAATTCTTTACAGTTTTCCCTGCAGAAGCTCTTGCAATCCCTTCAACCATCCCTAGTTGTCGGTAAGTTGTGCGCCTTAACTAGAGTTCCAAGCAGACTGCTCTATAAAGGGAAAAAAAGGAGTTTGTCCTTTCAGCAATTTGATGTGACAATGCCATTATTTTATTCTTATGACGCTTCTTATTAGGTACTAAAATTGCTTATAAATGATTTATCATTCCTTTTATCTTATCCTAGTAACAGAAAACATTTATGATAACCCATTGACAAAATCATAATTTTCAGTTTAAAAAATCGAAAACATTTCTGTTGGAAATACTACAAATTAGTATAAAATTTTCAAAAGGAACGGCTTACATTTATACATAATTTTCATTAATAATATGCAATATTAAAATTAAGTGATTATATGTGCAGTATAAGCACAGAAGAATAAAATATATTATTTTTATTCTTTCTCTTTCGCGATTTTATCACAAAAGAATATATTATTTTTCTGATGGTTTAAATTAATTTTGCAATTAAATATTTAGACATACAATATCCCAAAATTTATCTATTGCTTATAAAATTATAAATTAAAATATTACGAATACTAGTGATGAATTTTATAGCAATTATTATTGAACCTGCAAAAATTAAGAAATTTATATTACTTAATATTAACTAGAATTTTTTGTACTTAATTTTTCTAAATTACAAATCTCATAAAGTGAGTCATATTTTAAGATATTTCTCAATTGGGTAATAATACATTAAATAAGTTTATGTTTTCTAACATCATTATAAGTTACTTAAAAAAAGAAATATTTTAGGTCCAAAATAATTTGTGCAAAACTTTGTTTGAAAATAATATTATTTTTTTTATTTATCTTCATATATTTCACAATACTATAAGCACTAGTAAACATATTACTTTCTAATAACTTTATCGAACCAGTATTTTGATAATCTAGATGTTTAATAAAACTATAAATATATTCGATTTTTAAATTCCATCATTAAAGTATTATGATACAGGAAAAAATGTGAAAAAGGCTAATTAGAAATTTATCACAGCATAAAACGTTCCATAAAAAGTTTTGATAAATTTAAAACATGGTTTTAAATTTTATAAATTTCATCTTATCAAAGTATTAGAAATTTTTATTGTATTATTGGTTGAAAAAAATAAGCTGGACACATTCACAAAACATGCTTTTGTTCTTGGATTCATATATAATTATAACTAAACAAGCTCTTTTGCATAATTTAGCGAAAAATTTAATTTTAGTTTGCCAGTGAATTGAAAAAATAATTTTTAAAATTTTCTGCATTGTGCCTTATTTTTATTTTGAAATTTCATTTTTTGATGTTTAAGATAAAGTGAGAAAAGTAAAGTTATAAAAATAATTTTATCAACCATCTGAACTAATTACACATTAAATGTAAAAAAATATAAGAAATAGTAAAAAAAGATATTTTGAAATAGTTTTTCCTTATTTTCCTATTATTAATTATAAATATTATATTTTTCTATTATTAATTTTATCATATTTTATACTTAATATTTGATACAAAAATTGGGGTGAAATGGGTATGCTAAAAAGTATTGCACAATTGATTTTGCACAATAAGACTATAAATAAAGAATTGCACAGTTGATTTATTATTTATTCAAAACGAATATAAATAATCAGACTATCTTGTGAAGAAAGGTATTTTTTATTTTATGCAAACTTTTTTGAGCATTTTGAATGTAAAATATCTTTTAAATTAATGTTAAAAAATGTCTTCAAGATAGTTCACATACTTTCAAAAATGAAAAACTACAAATTCTTTTAAAATTTAAAGAAGAAATCGCTGTAATAAGCGGTATATTCTTTGGATTTAATTCTATCAAATTAATTCTTTTAAAAAATAAAAATAACTGCCGTGCGTCCACCATTTTATCTTCAAACGAAGCAATAAACGTTAAATATCTACATAAACTTTTATAAACAACTAAATAAATAAATAGCTGATATTCTTAAGTGTTTAAGACTATTGATGTTGAAAGCAGATTGCATGAAATACAGGCATATAAATATAATTAAATTTCTTATACTTTTATGCTCGTATTTCAAGATTCTTTTATGTAGAATAAGGTACATAATTTTAAATCCATAAAAAAATAAATCATTGAAGCACTACTCTCACAACTTCAAATGTGCCGTGATTTATGGGGTGTGGTTTACTGTGGACATTTTGGAAGTTTTGGTTTTGAAATATTCCTGTTTACTAAGTATATTGATGAATATTTGCAAGACTTTAAATCATTACTTATATCAATTTTCGTCTCTTTCGTAAATATCGTGTACAATCAATCATCCTGAATGGTAAAAGATACTTAGAAAACGTAAATGCAGATTGTTTGATAATTTGTTTTGATACTAATACTTTGATTTGTCATTTATTGGTAATCAGTCCCACAATTATGATAAACTTTAGTCTTCATTTGTCATTCATGTAAATCTCTACAATACTAAATAATTACATAAGTTTATATAATAATAAATATCAATTAAGATGTGAAAAAATAAGTTATGTACTCCTGATTACTCTATTGAAAGGACAAATCTCTGGTACTTTTTGCGGATCATTTCTCTACCTTTTAATGGTTGAAAGTACAATTTATGCACGGTCCCTACCCACCGATAGAGCCACATCCGAAATCCGTCCCGAAATTAGGATGCGGCTCAGCTGTCAGGTTGTCAGCGACCCCCCCTCCTTTCAACTAGCGACAGGGATGAGGGGGTGAGGGGGAGGTGTTGATGAAGGCGGGATGGCTGAAAGGGGGATATATTTATCCCATGAACAGAGAGGATGGAGAGAAAGCTAACCCTTGGCTAGTGGTCAGTAGAGTGGAACAGAAACTGGCCGTTAGTTTCTCTGTCGCATAGGGTGGAGCCTCCGTGGGGGTCCCTACAAGAGGCAGTAATTACAGCAATACCAGAGCTTTTGGATGAGGAGGAGAACGGATTTATATTACTGGAATCGTTTCAAGAGAAAAGAATTTCCGAGTTCGGAGCAGAGAGAAGGGATTGCGGGAGGGAGATAGAAGGTTATTTCTTTTTTTTTTTTTTCTAATTTATTTTTTATCGCTATTTTCTCGTCATTTGTTGTACACAACATATCTTCTTTATTGTCAGTTCGCTGAAGATATATATTAAATGACATGTGATTCAATTAGGGTGTATATTAAGGGATGCGTGATTACATACACCATTACAAAATTCTTAGAATCCCAAGAATCATACTTGAATCGAATCTCGTAAATTTAATGAATTCATGATTCAAATCTACATAAGAATAATGAAATTAAATAAATAATATATAAATCGAAATCATCAATCGATATCGCTAAAGTCTATCAATATCATTATCGTTTATCTAGATCACTTTTTAAAATAAACGTTAAAAACCCCATTAAATGAAAAATGTACTTAAAAATGCATTAATTAAAACAAACTACATCATTAAAATACAGAAACAAAAAAAACTTAAAATTAAAAATATAAGTGAATTTAGCAATTAATTTCCGTAAATAAAATTGCAGTTTGAGTATAAATCACGATTTTCCATTCCGATAAAAATTGTGCCTGTACCATTCATTCAACTTAGGGTTATTTGCTAATGGTAGAAATTTGATTCTAATCCGTTCAAAATGCAGCCATTACGCTTGTGACACAAATTTACGTTTTAAAGATTCCTTTAAATATCTTAATAAGATTATCATTTAATATAATAACACGAGTTATTTTAAACATTTTTGATAAAAATTAGTATACTATAATTGTAAATTTTAAAAGAGCAAAACTTAACTGAGTAAATTCCTTTTGTTTTTCATACTTTAACTTAATAATTTTTAGGAAGAGTTAACTCAATTGAATCAAAGACAATATTCTGAAATTTGAGATTTTTTATGATTAGAATTTTGAAATTCTGATTTTTTTATAAATATTCTAAGATACTATTATAACAAGACTTTATAAAGCATTCGGAGTTTCACTAATTTTAGAATAACCAGAAGTGAATTCGATAAGTTAGAGAAATTGTTTACACTGAAAATTATCATTCAAAACTTATTTCATCATTACAAAAAAATTTGCTTGGTAAATGAACAAATTATTAATATTCCATAAATGATATTGGATACATATATTCAAAAAATTTTCAACTTCTTTTTTAACATTCTTTGTTTTCATATGTCATAATTTTTTATTTATATAAACTTACAATAAAATAAGCAAAAATATTGTTTCTCAATTAATTACATTTTCGTAAAAGCTGCTAAAGAAATCATTTAAATATAAATTAAAATTCACAAGCATAAAATGTCAACTAAAAGAAATTAAATTAAGAAAATTTGTATTTTGATATGCATTTTTAAAAAAATTTTTTACAATAAATAAAATTTAATAGAATTTTATAATTTTAAAAAGAAATTTATTTAAGATATAATATATATAGGTAACACATTGCCACATACTCTGTCTGGTGGTCAGCATTCCTGACTGCGGTTTGGGAAGTCTGGGTTCGAATCCCAGTCGGGGCACGGATATACTTTCTCTTCCTCTCTCCTGTTTTTGTCCTTTCCTTGTATGAATGGGTTGTGAATGGTTGCCTACCCTATAAACGGGTTCCTATGGCAGGTGTGTACTGAGGAAGTCGGACTCCACACCCAATTGCGGTCAGTTGAAAGAGTGGAGCAACGCACCCATACTGCCAGTCTGGCTGGCACTCAGCAAAAAAAAAGTTAACAAATTACATTGATATAAACTATCTTAAATCAGAATAATAATATATTCACATACTAAAAGTGAGTTGATTACTTAAGCTAACTATAATATAATAATAATAAATATAACATAAAACAAAAAGTAAAAAAATTACTAAGTTTATGGAATAGAAAAAGTAAAAATGATAAAAAAAGTTAGACTAAAATATAAATTATGTAGAAATTTCTAACACAAAAGAATATTTTTACAGAACTTTTCTAATAGTATTCTATATAAAAATGCAAAAGTACTTTTATACAGCACACAAGTACTTTTTACATTAAAAAGATTAAAAATTTTGTAAATCAGAAAAAATCAGTTGTATTCGTTTACATAAGAATATTTTAATAATTAGCTGTTAGAGAATTTTAAAATTGCATTTCAGACGTAAATAGGTAAAAAAAATTTGTAGATAGCAAGTATGATTAGAACTATATTTTAATACAATAAAATACTGTACATTAAAAAACATGCTTTTGGTGAATGTCAAAAAAAAAATGTTTTAAAATTTACCTCTAGCTGCAACTTTTACAAAAATGCACATTTTATAAATTCAACAAATTAAATTAGCTTAATTATTTTATTGTTTCGAATGCATACAATTTTTTTTCCTATTCTTTTCGAAATCTGACATTCAAATGACAGAAACAGAATTAAAAACTTGATTTCCGAAATTAATGTGCTCAGATGGTATTGTGTTTTCAGATGCGACATCAGCTCGTTTCCAATTCGCTTAAAGTCTGTTGCATAAAGATACTGAAAAATCACCACTGCTGAGGAACGGTGATAACTCGAAGATTTCTTTTACATTTTTCCCTTCCTAATTCTCAAGCTCAGCTCTTAAAATATCAGAAAAGGACAAAAATTCAGTAAAACGAAGCGTCAGAAGAAAAAAAAATCTAGAAAGAAGTATCCAGGATCGAAGTGATAACCCACGTCAATTTGTCCCAATCTATACGCTTAATAAATTTTTATCCAGTGCTTTATCAAGCATGTCAAATAATTTATTTTTCCATTTGCACGATGCTTACCAGAAATTGTTTCTTTAAGCGACGGAGTAATATGAAAGCGATGAGGCTCAAAATCGTTTATTTATGAAGAAACAAAGGAAGGGAAAGGTGAAGAAAGAAGGGGAAAAAAATAAAGATAAACGACGTTAAGAAGAATTTTCAGAAGGGAAAAAGACGACGCTGATTTTAACTTTATTAAGTGATTGCAAGATGGCATCATCTTTGAAACTAGTGAAGTCACTTCATTTGAAAGCAACTTGTGATGATCGCTCAGTTTTTTCCCCTCCTTTTTCCTTTTTTAATCAGTTTATTTTTTGAAAATCGTTATGATATCCTTTTTGGTGAAAGTCGATTTTTTTTTTTTTGTGAGTTGATTTTGATTTTATGCTGCACTAGAAAATAACTGCTGGAAAATTTTCAGTTTTGGTAAAATGTTTATATTAAAAAGAGTAAAGGATATTTACAAGAGACGTTTAAAGGGTAATTATTTTTTGATGAATTGTTTTACATTCTTGATGTAGGAATTTTTTTTTCTGGAATATAAAACGGGAAAAATGTGTAGAGTTTTTCAACATCATGATCTGACGTGGTGAGTTTTATCCCACAATTATTTTAAAAAGTAAATTGATTTTTTCCAATGTCATCTAAGTAATTCTTCACTTATGTAGATAAAGAATTTTCAGTTGAGGATAAAAATAAATAAAAAAAAGAGTTTATTTGAAAAATGACTATAAGCCACATAGCCTTCAAAATAATTAAAGTAATAATCACATAATAAAAAAGCCGAATAAAATATTTATCACAAAAGCACACATTTTTAAAAAGAATTAAAATTAGATCTTAGAGTTCATGAAATACTTATTTTTTAGTGTAGATATTTTGCTTTCTTATTAAAAATTATAAAAATAGCATGAAAATAGTCTTGAAAAAATTAAGGTAAATTGATGGCTTTTTATATTTAATTATTAAAAAATTCAATTTTAAAATACAAAATGATTCAACTAATGTTTCAAAAAAATTAAGACGAACAAATGAATTTTTTATATTTAATTTTATTATTTAAAATAGATTAATTGAACTTGAGCAAAATGAGACATGTCATGTCAGTTTTATAGTCTGTTTCTTAAAGGTAAAATTTTATGAATTTACACATCCAGCGTCTAATAAACAATATAGTTTTAAGGACCATTTAAAACATTCTAAAATAATAAAAATCATAAAAATATTTAAACATTATTAAATCCTCGATTATTACTTCTATGAAGAGTAAAATTTTGTGTTTGTGTGTCAAATTTTTGATATGAATGCATCATTGAATCAATTAATTTTTTTTTATAAAATGTGATAATCTTGTAAATAATTTTTAAATAGCCTTTGCAAAATTGACTTAAATTATAACACATGGAATTAAGAAATTCAAAACTTACTCAAATTACATATATCTATTTGTTCAGAGACAAATGCAAGAAAAAAATAATAAAACCAAAAGAATTTTTATTCTGTTTTTAAATAGAATTCTGTATGCTTTCTAAAAAACAAAATTAAACTGGAATATGGTCACTGACCACAAAACGTACGAGATCGTTTGATTTCGTTACAGGAGTTTGAATTTATTTCACTTTAGTGTGAGAGTTGTGATTCTCCCAGATATTTGTATTCTAAAGAATAAATAAATATGTCATGAACTTTTAAATTTACCTCTTTTTGGAAAATATTTCCATTTATGATAGTGTTTTTCTACTAATTTAATTAGAAGAATTTTTGCATAAAATATAGGAATACGTTAACTTTAATTGTATCCGGAGAATAAATTCTCTCATTCACCTATGGTGTCAAAATCCGATAGTAACTCAAATGGTCTATATCAGGGGTGGCCAAACTTTTGGGATCCGGGGTCTATTCCACATTTAAAAAATCGAAGGCGGTCTATCAATGGCAGAGCTAAATTAAAATACATATTTATTTTCGGTAACAAGAAAAAATGATAAATTATGTAATTTTTCTAAAAAAAAACTTAATATTAATATTTACATAATAAAAATTTACTGGCGAAAATAATCAAAATATTCATATATCAAAAATTGACCATCCTATTCACTTCGTTTAGTTGAAATTTGGCACTGTATATCTGCAACAAGTTTATCATATTGTGGCTGATACGAGATTATTGCAATGCATAAATACGAAATTAAATGTTCATCTGTTAAATGCGACCAATGTTTGTTTTTTGTTCATGCTTGAAAAAGCAGATTCGCAAAGATATCTCGATCCAAAGTATGATTTCAAATACAAAATCAATTTGTAAATACTTGGAAACGTTTTCTCAGAAATTAATTTCCAAAAAACAGTATCGCTAAATATGTTCTGGATTTAAGAAATATATCGCATCTTAATTTAATAATTTTTTCCTCGACCGTGACTGATGCGATATCTATTAAATGTCCTATTTTTTCAGATACTCCATCAATGTTGACATTTTCATGAAATGGAAATATCATAAAATTGAGTATTTCTTTCAACCTAATTAAGTCAGCGAATCTTCTTTCAAATTCTTCAAACAAAACAAGTAAGTATTAAGCGAAATCTTCGAAGTCTCGGTTTGGATTATGGATGCACTCTTCCTCCATGTTTTTAAAGTTTCTCAATTCATGTTTTCTTTAATTGGGATGCTTACCTTTCTATAGTTTTTTTAAATGTTTTAATCGCGTTTATCATGTCCGTTTTAGGTTTTTAATCGTAAACCTTTAATCATAAATCTTTAAATCGTAAATCTTTGCACAGTTTGTTGTGGGTTTTAAAACGTAGACTGTAATAAATTTTTATTTTAAATAATTCATTGATTCTATGTCATAAATTAAATATTTAATATCTGAGGTCATTATCAGGATGGTCACGTGGACTACCTAAAACATCTTCGCGGTCTACCAGTCGAACGCGGTCTACGTCTTAGCTACGTCTGGTCTATATGAAATGCAATAAAATATAAAAATAAACAGATTGTCTCTTACAGAATGATTTATTCATTCTTAATTTTTTTGTTATTATATCATGTAACCACTATACCAATTCAAATATGTCATCTCTTGTGCTTGTAAATATTTATACAGAATCGAAAAAGAATTATCTACATTTTTTTTAAAACCGAATTTAATTCATTGACCTATAATTATTAATTTTTTGAATTGTGAACCATGTGTTTCTTTTTTAAAAAATTATTAAATAAATTTTTCAGTATTTGAGAATTCATAATAATCGTAATTTTTAATCCTTGCATTTTATCATTTGTTCTACTTTAAATGAAAAATAAATATATAGAATAAGTGCAAATAGTATAGAATATCTCAAACTACTTGCTAGTAGCACGCTCAGAGTTCTGATCTTCAACTTAAGAGTTCAGGGATTCGATTCTCCTTACCGAGTATATTCAACGAGTTAGAAATGCACACATTTTAAGTTGCAAATCCCATTAGAATATGTTTTTATTTACATGAATAGTAAATAAGAATCATAGAACTATAAAAGAGATCTATAGAGAATTATCGAATATATTCTTGTTTATGAACAAGAACATATTCGATAATTCTATAAGCTAAACCAGAACTATAAGATAGCTTTATAAAATGATTTGCAATATTAAAAAGGAAATTATTTTTAAGACATAATTTACTGTACAAGCAATATTGTTTCTCTAAGCACGAAACTTCCAACCAAATACAACTTAATGATTGTAGAACGCTCTTTTTTATTAAATTTCAAGATATTTGCACCTCAACTAAATAATATTTATTTATTTAAAAAATATGATTATCCTTTATAAATTTATAAAGCCTTGTTATCCTATTAAATAGAAATTTCTGAAAAAACTTTCATAAATTTAATAAAAAAAAGTAAAACTAGAAAATGCATTCCTAATTTTAATTCTATAAAATTATGCACGATATAACATTCTATATAAAATTCAAAATGAAATTTCAGCTAACTTTTTATTTAAAATAAACTATCGTCTCATAAAAATTTCATTAACTTTAAATTTATTCTCGTTTTAAACTAAATTTATATATAATATTAATTCCACCTACTGATTGTATTAAATTTTCCTACTGATTTTATTGAATTGTAAAATTTTAGGGTTTAAGTAGGCTTTTGATCTTGGTAACATATAATAGTAATAACATACCGTCATACATTACAATAAAATATATTTTCTGAAAAACATTTCATTTATACATGTCCCAGTAAATTATATTTTGTAGACTTGCTTAGTATCGAAAACCTTAAAATCATCGATTTTGTATTTGAAAACGTATTAAATATTTATCACTATGTGATAGTTGAGAAAATTAAGCAAATCTCTTAAATTATCCATAATTTAAACAAATTCTTTTTTTATCACATGTTTAGAGATATATTCATAAAAATATTTTAAAGTCTCATTGAATTATGCAGAATATATATATTCTACATAATTCAATAAAAATTTAAACCTTGGTATATTATTTTTGTAAAATTATGATTAAGTTACAAATTCTTTCCTAATGGAAATTCCTTAATAGGAATTTCGTAGAATAAAATACATTTATTTATTTGTATATGTGCATTATGTTTTACTGATGAATATTTTAACAAATTATAGCATTTCAGCCGTTTTAAGTGAGTTTTATATATGAAAGAATATGAGATTAATTTTCTTAAAATGGAATACCTTTTCTTTGAATTGAATTCATTAAAATCAGTTCCTTATAATTTTAGTATATTAACATGTTAATTTTTTATTAATAGGCAACATAACAATTGAATTTAAATATTAATTAGTCACAGGACAACTGTTTTGCAATCTTAAAATTTGTTTATATTTTGTAAGTACAAACTGTGTTCTAAGCAGTTCAAGATGTTTTTATGTTATTAAGTAGAGGATATTTAAATTTTTTAGTTCCAGCACTGAAGGCAATTTTAGGCAAAATTGGGGTATTTACCAATAATTAATGCAAATACGTTCAATTATATATTGTTTGGGGAAAAAGTTATCCATTATTTTTTCGGTAGACGTCTGTAGTGATCGCTATCTCGTGAGGTATCTATCACACAATTTCAAATTTATGCTCATTGGAAAGGTGACATTTGACACTAAAATATTCTCTAGCGGTTTTTTGTTTGATTAATTCAGTTATGAGTACAAGGTTTTAAAAATAGAAGGCAACAAACAGAAAATTCGATACATTTTAGTTTTTCTTTTATAATAGCGAAAATGCTAACCAGGTGGCTGAAATTGTGAAAGGTGTTTATCGCCCTATATATGACTGTAACAACCAGTTACGCACAATTTTGGTTTCGTCGATTCCGTTTGGGTATTTGGAGGTTAAAGCTGCACCTCGCATGGATACAACATCGTCGAGAATGTCTATAAAATATCAAAAATTATCAAACTTGACAGCTTGTCAGCAGTTGTACCTTTGCACAAGACCTAAAAATCTACATGAAAACTGTTTTAAACCTTTTTACAAAGCGAATCTGAAAGAAGTTACAAAAAGTTCACTTAAAAATAATGGATTTCTTTTTCCCCAAACTAATATATTAAGGAATGTAACATGCAGATTTACATGAATTAATAAAAATATAATTATATTATTTATTTAAAAACGTATACTGAAATAAAGAAATTTTATGTCTTAAAATCGATAATTAAATATCGTTCTGAAAAAGTGGATCTTATAAATTTGCATAATAATTGTACATTTAAGCAGGAACCGGGTTAACAAAAACTAGCGCATTTAAAAGTTTTATGTCAGTTATGTAATGAATTTATTTTAAATTTTTTAAATTTAAAATAAATCAAAATAAACATTTGATTTACAATTTAACCAAATGTTTATTTTGAACGTAAATAAATTACGTCAATAGAAAGTAAAATATATCCATTATTGACTTAGAACTCTTAGTGGAATAAACGAAACATTGACAAAAAAATAAAAAATAAAATACGATTTCCCTAATTTTATTTATATAACTAGTATATTCCATTTATAATTTTATTTTCTCAACAGATGTATATGTTAAAATAATATCGATTGTATAAGAATTTTTTTCTGTGAATTTTCAATGAATCACATTATTTTATCTAAAACACCTTTCGCTACATCTCTGGAATTAGTTTCTTTTCATGGATTCATTTTTATTAAATAAATACATATGTTTGCGGATTAAAATCAGAAAAATTGTCTTAAATAGGCAATACATAAAGGAACATGAACGCGTATATTAAGAGAAAGTTCTAATCTGATACAATCTTCTCATTGAAAAGAGTCGAAATTTCTGCTTCCGAAAATAAATCATCTAAGAATAAAGCAAGTGATATTGACAATCATTTAGTTATCCCTCTTTCAAATAATTTTACAGACTTTTTTAAAAAATTTTATTGTTATGTTATTTTAACATACAGCATTGAATATATATACATACTATTCCACTACAATGCAATCTCAAAATTCACTTGTTAATCTTGTTTGAGAATTATAATAATAATAAATAAATAAATAAAATAAAACGAAAGAAGAGGAAAATTTGCTGTTTGTTAAGGTTTCTAAATTAAGAATAAATAAATAAACGCATTTTTTTTTCAGTATTGTTTTAATAATTGATTTTACAGTGTTAAAATTGTATAAAGTTTTATAACTAAAGTAGAATATATAATTATCATTTAGCTGAATCCATTTAGCTTAAGAAAATGTCTTTTGCTTTTTTGAATAATTAATAATTTTCAAAACAATTTTTATTAGAATTAATAAATTTGGAATAATTAAAGATTTTTATAGTATCTAATTTTTAAGTTGTTAGAGAATACAATATTTCTTATATATATTTATATATGTGTGTGTTTATGTCCTGTTTGTATTTTATTTAGAATATAAGAATTTCTTATAAATCGACATATGTACATATAACATAAGGTGTTTCATACTGTATTATTCTGTTTCTTAACAAATGAAATATTAATTATTATTATGAAATAAAAATTAAGATCAATTAGAATGAATTATGATTTTGCCTCCATAAAAAAAGAATGATTTAATAAAAGCCTTAGGAATATCAGATTTAAATCTAGATTAATGAGAAAAATTACATAATACTATTTCATTGACTGAAATAATACATGAACATGATTATAAGTTTTAAGAATATCTTAAAATTTCTTATGAACAAATACAACTTACAATGAATTAAAATTTCTTTGGTCAAAGTTTACTTTAGGATACCCCTTAATTTTTTTGGCTTTGTTTTTGTGCCAAAATAGGCGGCAAAATATTTATAATAAAATGACAACCCTAAAGCAACATTAATTAAAGTGCTAAAAATTTCAGGTTTACTAGAAACTAAATTTTATCGCCAAATTTATCGTTATATTTTTGCGAAACCATGGGGTAATCTAAAGTAAACTTTACCCATTTCTTCTGAATAATATATTTGGCGAATGCTACAAATGATAAAATAGATGACAGTTATTATTACAAGTGAAATAATTTATCTTATTTGACCATTATTGTAAATGCATGGCTAAGACTTACCTTTCACTTACAATAAGGCACAGTATGTCATTATTGCCTTCATATAAAGAATTGAAGAATTTATCAAGCGATATAGCTCTTTAAAATAAATCTTCCCCAAATGTCCAATTAGTAATTTCAGATAAAAGTTTTTATTCTATTACTATAAGAATTTCTACTCATTGTGACCTAATGCTATAAGTAGTATAAAGTTTTGGATGCAATATTGTTGATGTTTTGGATATAATATAATTATTGATGTTTTGGATATAATATTGTTATGTATTGTTGAGCAACAAGAAATGGGTGTACATTTTCTGCATGTAGATTTGTTGGAGTGAGTGCTTGGGAATTTTCTGAGTTTCCTTCATCACAATTCAAGAATACGTTCCACTTACATGTCCTATGAGAAATCATTATGCTCTAGATGTTCAAAGAATATCCTTATTTCGTCATTTAAGTTGTGCATTATGTGATGTTATATGCAACTCTTACACCAATTACCCTGTTTAGTGGTTAGCGTACCTGACTTCGGATTGGGAGGACCTGGGTTCGAAACCCGGCTCGGGCGTGAATGTACTTTCTCTTTCTTTCTCTGTGTTTCTAATCCTTTCCTGAAATGATGAATAAATTAAGGCTGCCCTATAAACGGGTTTGTGGTGGTGTGATGTGGGTAACGCTACTCGTCTCTATAACTTGTCTTACAGGTGTCCACTGAGTAACGCTAAATGAGTGGCAATTTCTGGCCTTGCTGTGGCGAAAGGTCAATCACCTAGTGCCCACCACTGGAAAAAAAATGTGCAACTCTTACTGACCGCTATTTTGTGCTAACATGTATTAATAATTACGTCTTTTACTTATCTGAGTCTTGATGTATTTTCCTTCCCTTAAAACAAGTAATTTTCAAAACAATAATTTTTTCGCACATTTCTTAAAACAATTACCTCAAAACCATAAATATTTTTCTTTGTTTCTTTAAGTAGTTTTAAATTTCTAAACTAAAATTCCAAACCGAGTAAAGAAAAAAACGAAATACTTTTCAATGAAAGACTCTTACTTGCCACAAATAGAATAAAAGAAGCTCCATTGCAAAATATTTCCTCTCTTCTAAGCGTAGAAAAGAAAGGATTTAAAAGGGCCGTCGAACGTGGAATGCGAACCAGAGAAGAAACCACTTTTCAAGCGAAATGAATTCGAGCCTTATTTTTTCCCAATAACACTTCCTGCGAAATAGAAACTCAAATCTTCCGTTCAAACTTTATATTCGTTCAGCCCCTTATTTTCAGTTTTTTTTTGTCCACTTATTTCATTTTATTTTATTTCCTCCTCCATTCGGACACGGTCAGTTTTTATCCAATCAACTCTGTTGTCCCTCACACCTGCTTGCGGCTAAGAATAAAAGGTCACTTCGTCAACTGGAGATATTTTTCCCTTACACTCTGCAACGTATCATAAAAAAATAAAAAAAAATTGAACTCAAACTTCAGTCTTATATTTCCTCTGTCGCTGACAGTAGATTTCAGTTTTTTATTATATATTTTTTGTTTCCTTTACCCCTCACCCTCCTTAACCCACCCCCCAGAGTTTATTTTTATATCCCTTTTTTTTTCCATGGCAGGGAAAGACTTGGGTGCCAATTCCGCCCATTCCTTGTTCCCACCAATAAAAGGAAATTCGGGAAAAGGAAAAGATAGAACCGGGAAAAGAGATAGGATGGATGACAAAAAAAAAAAATCTGCACACTGTCCATTCCTTATTCGTTATCATTGACAAGGACACCTGGAGACAATGCGATGACGCTCGTTGAATATACGAGACACCGCTGATAATTGAATCGGTACCTTCGGTAAACAGGACAGAAGGCGACGTTTTGAGTGACTCTTTATTGTTCTAGGGAGAATGAATGGGCTGGAAATTCTAGTACTTGTCTGTAGCCGGTAAGGGGTTAATAATTTTCCCCTCCGTTTGTCCCCAAAGAAAAGAAAAGTGTTAAAGACATTTTTTATTTTTCATAAAGCAACCGCTTTTAGCTCAAATAAGATTAAAAATCAAGAGAAGATATCTTAATAATAAAATATTAGTTTGGGGAAAAAGTGATCCATTATTTTTTCGGTACACGTCTGAAGTGATCGCTATCTCGTGAGGTATCTATCAAACAATTTCGAATTTATGCTCATTGGAAAGGTGACATTTGACACTAAAATATTATCTTGCGGTTTTTTGTTTGATTAATTCAGTTATGAGTACAAGGTTTTAAAAGTAGAAGACAACAAGCAGAAAATTCGATACATTTTAGTTTTTCTTTTATAATGGTGAAAATGCTAACTAGGTAGCTAAAATTGTGAAAGATGTTTATCGACCCATATATGACTGTAACAACCAGTTATGCACAATTTTGGTTTCGTCGATTCCGTTTGGGTATTTGGATGCTAAAGATGCACTTCGCATGGATACAACATCGTCGAGAATGTCTATAAAATATCAAAAATTATCAAACTTGACAGCATGTCAGCAGTCGTAGGTTCGCACAAGACCTAAAAATCTACATGAAAACTGTTTTAAACCTTTCTACAAAGCGAATCTGAAAGAAGTTACAAAAAGTTCACGTAAAAATAATGGATTTCTTTTTCCCCAACCTAATATATATCCATATTCACTTGGAGAACTGCTTTTCATCAAAGTGTATGATAAATTATCTGATATAAATTTAAATTTAAGAAATTTTTAAAGTGAAAATAATTGATTTATGTTATATTCTACCAATTTCAAACAAATAACACATATTAGTATATCATATTCTTTTATATATTAAGATAAATCATATATCCATAAGAACTACTTTTTGTATGTTAATTGGTAGGGAAAATAAATAATCGATTAGAACACTCATAAAATTAAGACTTGTTTTATGAGCTATTTTTTTAAATAACCAAAATAAGATATCTTAATAATGAAATATATTTCCATATTCATGCGGAGAACTACTTTTTCAACTGTCCATCAAAGCATATGATAAATGACCCGACAAAAATTTAAATTTAAAAATTTTTTTTAAAGTGAAAATATTTGATTTATGTTATATTCTACAATTTAAAACTAATAACATATTAATATATCATACTCTTTTTTATATATTAAGATAAACCATATATCCACAAGAGCTATTTTTTATGTGTTATTTGGTGTTTAGAATAAATAATCGATTAGAATACTTATTGAAGTTCTTAAAATCAAGACTTGTTTTATGAATTATTTTTCTTCTATTTAAGGTAACTACCATATTTTTATATCTTACTCTTTAATATATTAAAATTATATTCTCTTTATTGTATTTTATTTGTGCGAACAATAAATAATTAATTTCGAAGAATTATTGAAATATGTTAAATTAGAATCTATTCCATATATTTTTATTTTTAGTACACTGAAATTAACTATACACTCTTTAATACAATGATTTGTACATTATTTTTTTAAGAATAATAAATAATTAATTTAGAAAAGTTATTCAATTTTTTTAAAACAAAAGATTTTTTATATTATTTTTATATTATTCCATTCGATAAAGGAATACCAAATGTTTATATCTTACTCTATAGTCCATTGAAATAACTGATAAATCCTCTCTCTCTCTCCATTAAACGTCTTTGCACTGTATAATATTTGTTGAAGATATGGTAAATTATCAATGCAGAATACTTATTTGAATTTTTTAAAATTATGATTTATAGATTTAGATAAATATAAAAATATTTTAGAATGAAAAAACTATAAACTGAGCATTTTTAATTTTCACTTCATAAACAAGTTTCTAAAAACTCATCTTGACCAAATCTAATCCTAGTTACGGTTGAATAACTGCAAACTCGTGTCATATTTTACTTTGGTCAGAACAATTTTGCTTGGGTGTAGTAATTCTTGAAAATTCAAAGATTTTCTATCTCTTGCAACACGTAAATATATCTTCTGTTAGAAAAAATACCCACGTAATACTACGAATACCCACCAAAAATATAGCAATTCTTTTGAAGGAGTAGGTTAGCAATTACGTACTACAATCAAAATAGATATTTTTTTGTACTTTAAAATGAAATAAAAAATAATATCACAGAATTAAAAAACCATCTTATGAAATTACAGAAACATAAAATTTTACGAAGGCTATTCACAAGAGATAGTATTTTTTAAGTCTTATATTAGCTATGATTATATCAGATAGATTTTATTAGATGGATGATAAATATGTCAGTTTACGAAAGAAATGATAGAGAAGATATAAATAGTTTATAACATGAACCTTCACAAAAAAAGCATAAAATGTTTTAAAAATTAGCAATAAATTTACAAGTCTTGCTTGTCTCTAGATAAGGTTTTATAGATCATTCCAACTAAAACGACAAATAAAAATTATTCTCCAAGTAACTATTTTCTTATTGTCTTATTAAAATTACATAAAAAAATAAAATATTTGTTACTATTAGTTCTTTTCACCCAATTAAAATTTTAAAAATTATTTTTCTTTCTTTCTGATTATACTATCTTTTTGATAAGTTAGAAAAAACTGTCGAAAAAGGTATGGAATCAAAATTTTGGGCATTAGTTTTGAGAAAGGAATAGAATTTGATTTTAATTATAGAACAATGTTAAAATTATATTTGAGTTTATATTATGGTTAATTTCATCTATTCTATAGGAAAATATAAATTTTTAATAATTTAAAACAATTTACTTATAATATGTAAATTCGTATTAAAACAATTATTTTATTCTTCCTTGGAAAAATTGAAATTAGTATAATAAATGTGTTAAATTTTCTCTAAATATCACTGAGCTTGCAGCGGAATGTTCTGGTTTCGAGTTCAACCGTTTGTGGGTTGGATCACCGTTTCGAATGTAAATGTTTGGATTGTCGTATGATGAATCGACTTTAAATTGTAGGTCTCAATTTAATCCACTTTAAATTGTAGGTCTCAATTTTATCCAGATTAAATTGTAAGTCTCAATTAATCCACTTTAAATTATAAGTCTCAATTTAATCCACTTTAAATTGTAGGTCTCAATTTAATCCAATTTAAATTGTTAGTCTCAATTTAATCCACTTTAAATTGTAGGTCTCAATTTAATCCACTTTAAATTGTAATTGTAGGTCACAATAATCTCAAATTTAATACTCACGTGGAACAAGTAGCTATGGAGTGAAAAACAAATGAAACCATATGGCTAAAAAATCTTAAAAGGTTTAAAATTTTAATTTTGGAGACTAAAAATAATTCAAAAGGATATAAAAATATAATATATATTTGCAATATTTACAAAATTATTTTATAGGAAATTGTGTGAGTATCGTGATATTTTATTGAAATGAATTAAAAATTATATGTTGCATTATTTCTTTAATTTTAATATTATCTTGTTGCAGGCCAAAATTTATAGCAGAATTTATAACCTTCTGTTCTTTTGAATGAATACTTCTAAAGTCGTGTATTAAGTATCATGATCTTAGCTACAAATGAAAAATGCGTTTTATTTATAAAAACAAAAGCAAACTCATAAATGATAATTTTTCACTATTGCGCGAATGTTTTACATGTGCTGATAACTGATAATTCAATTGGGAAAAATATGGATGTCACTGCAAAAAAATATAATTGCTTAATTAATCACTGTGGGAATGATTAATTAGGCAATTATATGAATTTAATTTAATTTCAGTTTAAAAGATGTATTTTAGAGATTTGTAATGATTCGAAAATTATTCTCTGAGAAAGTAAAAAACCTCTTTTTTATTTAAATAAATAATACAGAACATAAATAGGAAATTTAAAATTTCCTTGAACACATTTCAAAATTTTAACTTAGTAAGAAGTTATGTTTCTCTTTATGGAATGATATAAAATGAAACATAAGTCTTTTAAGTTTTTGTTAACCGTAAAATTTGCTGTTAATTCTATATTTTTAAGAAATTTAGTGAAATGAATTCCCTAATTTTAAACTAAACAAATAAAGTTTTTAGAAAATATTTTTTCTGATTTTATTCGAATAGTTAAACATAAAGTTTTTATACATATTACAATAATTTTTGATAAAAAATAATATTTTTTTATGAAATCAAAATTTGGTGATATTTTTTTTATATAATTATGTACACAGTATTATATTTATCCCAGTTCCAGAAATAAAACTTAATATATATTATTAGATTATTCACAAAACATTTATTCATTATGTATATTTTATTAGTCTTTATTTCTCATAGTTATTTTGGGATCAATAAATATTAGCTTTTTAACAAAAAGTATATTAGAGTTAAATCAACAATGAATTTCATTTGTGTATTCAACCAAATATTTTGATGTGTATAGTAATTTATAGTAATTATGTGATTTTTTGCATAATCCAATTTGTAAATATTGAATATTGTTACTGAATTGTTAATGTGTACATAATAATTTATATTTATGAATTGAACATTAATTTATAACATAGAATATATATATATATTTATCGCCATGAAATTATATTCAAAATAATTTTTATTAAAAAACAATATATTGTTTAATGAGTTAAGTTAATAAAAAATTTTAATATCAAGCTATTCTAAGCTCTTTGAAAATATACTGAAGTTTCATTTGAGTTTACGAAATTTCAATTTTTGTAAAGTAAAATAATTTTTGCTATAATTTTCAAAATAATTAAAATAATTTTTGCAAAATTCTCTCCTTTAAAGTATAAACAAAATTTAATAATTCTTCGAAAGGAATATTTGTATTAACTGTTTGTTTCAGGTGATAAGAAAAAACAAAAATTTATTTGAATTAAAATAGATACTTTCAGTTTTACCTATATTTATAATAATAAAATTTTTTATCACTTTTATTAAAAGCTTACACGTTAATAAAACTCCTATTAGATTATTTACATACCCTGTGATAGAACATGTTTATAGTCATTGAGGTAATTTCATTCAAAACAGAAATTTAGATTCATAATAATGTTTTAATTCTTAGGAACATTTTTTCAGTATAAATGTTATCCTGTAATAAGAATTCACTAAAGATAACATCGTTGTTTTCTAAAAATACATTAAAACAAAAATCTAATTATTATTTTTTTCAATTTGTAAATCAAAAGTGATGGAAAAGCGATTTTTGACTTGAAATTTAGTAGTCTAAAATTTAGTTAAAAGGTAACAAAACAAATTTAAATTTTATCATTTAAATGGGTATTATTTTTTCCAGTTTTGATGATAAAATATAAATGAATATTATTTAATCTCTTAAATAAATTTTTATTGATTATTTTATAAATAAAATCCAAAATAAAATAAGTTTTAATTCAATTTACTTCGAAAGTATTATTTACTAAGCGAATTTAGAGGTAAATATTAGCATTATTACTAATTATAATTGAAAATAACTTAATTAATTTTATTAGAATTTGTTAGCCAACGTGATAAAATTTTGCATATCGCTATATTGATGTGGATATTAAAGTAAATATTAATATTATTTATTTACAAATTCCCATCACTATAGCAATATGCAAAACTTTATCACGTTTACTTAAAAATTCTAATAAAATTAATTAAGTTACAGTTACAATTTTAATTTACCTCAAGATTTGTTTAAATAATATGATATAACCAGCAAAAACAAGTTGTTGTTAATCTAAATTATCCAATGAGAGATTTATTTTGTCAATATTGATATGCCACGTGAGATAGTTACGATAATTTTATTATGAAATTTTAAAGAAAAATAAATCATTTGTTGAATGAAGTGTCGATTTCTTTTAATCTTTATTTCTCGTAGTCAAAAGACAATTTTTTTTAAATCCTTATTTTATATAATTGTCTAAATATCGTTTAATAAAAAGATAAAAAATTTTATTAAATAGAAAAGTGTTATATGGAAAATGTTATTTAATAAAAATTAATTTTGACTCTGTTTCATAATCTTCTTTAAGACTATAAAAGACCTGCCTTTTTATCGCTTACATAATTGCTTTGATAAATTAATATAAAATATCAACTTATCAAGGCAATTAACCAAGCACAAGGCTTCTTTTATGTAATTTATTAGTACATTCAATAATATGAACAGAAAAACCAAATTCAAATTTGTATGTGCAATATTGTAATGTTACAACAAATAAATGTTGTGTTTAATTTTATATAATAGTCTGTTATGACACAATGAATTAAAAAATATTGAGTTTCTCAACAGGAAATAGTATTTAAACAATAATTTAGTTACGAGCTTGAAAATCAATAACATTTTTACTTTCCATTTATGATACTTTTGTATTAATTTATATAGTATTCACACACACAATAAATAACTTATCACTCAAATTTAAAATAAGAATGCTTTTTATGCTATTAATTTAAATAATTTAGTGAAAATAAAATTAAATAATGATTGTTTGTTTATTTTGAAAATTTTCTAGTACTGACGTTAGTAATTTAATAGTTTATTATTTTTAACGTATAAGTGAGTTGCGGTAATGTGATAACGTAAACCTAATTTCAATTTGAAAACAGATACTCAGATTTGTACATAATTGGACATCGGTGAAATTCTTTTCAGGAAATTTAAAATTTCATAATTTATTTGAAATTAATCTTCTAATTAACTTGAATTGCTCTTGATCAAGAAATGATGGAACAACTTTGATATATCCCCCAAAAATTACGCGACAAATTTGGCACTCCCTACGGACTTTTTAGGGTTGCTATTTTTTATTTTGGTGGTACCAATTTAGGTTTTTTCAGCTTTTAAGTTTTTGCTGTTGCCAAATTTAGTATTTCCTTGTATTTTGTACCATTTTTTGAGTTTTTTTTTGAAAGTTTTTTATGTATTAATTATTTGTATTTAGCGAGAATCCATCTTGGCGAGAAAAAAAAGGTGCCAAAAACAGGTATTTTGCTTGTTGAGAAAAAAAAGCTGCCAAATTTCCGATTTAGGGGGGGGGGGTATATCAAAGTAGTTCCGAAATGATATCCTAAAATTAGATATTAATGTTATAAAATTTATTTGCATCATAATTTTAGCAATGTTTGATAATGGTTTTAAGCTACATAAATGTGTTTTACTGAGAGAGAAATTTTTCATGAAAGACTCACAGATTATATTGCACAAAATGAATTTTATTTTTCGTGAACGAGACATACTTTATACATCAACATATGAATTTTAAATCAATTCACTTTCTTACAGAGATAATTTACAGTTGGGACTGAAAAAATAGTCGGCAACATACTTGAACAATCAACACAAAAATGCATCTCAAGTCTTTAGATATTATAAGAAGCTCGTGGAATATAATTTACTAACACATAATTTCCAAGAAACATTTTTGGGAGTGAAATTGATATTTTTAAATATTTCATTTTTTTTCCAAAAATCAATAAATATTTTAATTAATATTTCCAGAGAAGTGCTTGTGAAACTTTTAAGGCCTGAATGAAAACTTGCTCTGACATTTCATGCCATATTTATATTTCAGAGATGATTTTAAAATAACTCGGTGAACTGTTATTATATTACAGTTAGAGGAAAGTTTATTTACAGAAAATAGACCGGGAGTAATATTATATAAATTCTGTAGCTTTTGTATATTACAGCATATAATAATCTTTCAAGGATTTAAAAGGCAGTGATAATTTTTTTTTAAATTACAATTATGTTACAGAGTTCATTAAAATTTCATATTTTATTTTATTTATCAAAATTATATAAATATCAAGCCAAATATACTACGTTGTTTCATAATATACCTCGAAGATACTTTTTTGATAGTTTTAAAGCTTTATGAGAAGGAAATTATATTGTAATATATCTTTTTAAGCTATTGTTACTTTAATAGATGCTTAGTTGAATGCTCATTTCAGGGCTAAGCAGACACTATAACTTACGCAATAGAGATTTGTATCTTTAACTATAGCTGAGAGATTGTTCTGGTTAAAGATAATTATATTAAATAAATCACTCCCTAAACTTTTGTAATTAAATGCTTGAATCGAGTTGTGCTGTATGTATTCTAAAAGCAAATGAATTACATCGAACGATGCATATGAAAAATAATAATATTTGGCACCATGTTCTAATTGATAAATTGGAAGTTTGAAAAGACAAATAGTTAGTAAATTCGTATGAAACAATCCTTTAAATTAACTGTTATATTGAAATCCTGTGCTTTATGTGACAAAATAAAATTACTCTATAATTTCATGAAGGACATAAATTATATTCTGCTTGTGTAACACATGAACTTCATCGATATTGATCCATCGATTATTGACACAAATATTGCAGTTTTCTAAAATAAGACTACTTTATAGTTCATAAACAAATAAAATTACCCTGTTTAAGAGGAAGACTCTGAGCTGTTTTCTGAGAGATACCATTTGTAGGAAAATGTTAGTGAGTTTCACTTCCTACAACAAGACATCTGAAATTTCATTCAAGTTCAATAGTACAAAGAACAGTCATCTTTAGCATCAACCATCAACATTGACTCAGATGGTAATCACTCAGGTTTATTCATTCGATTTGATGTAAGAGAAATTCGTAATTAAGGCAGAGTAAATCTGTCCAGACTGTTCAATGACACAATGGAGAGTTCAACAGCTCAGAACAAAAGCAATTCCTGTTTTAGAAAAAGAAGACAAACCGTCAGTGATTACTTGATTCTTCTTCTTCGGCACTTCCTTGAGAATTCATCGTACACGGTTGTATGTGCAATGAAGTGTCAACCCCTATTGTCTTCACATTAGGCCTCATCTCAGATTCTGGGTATGACGATGAAGTATTAATGGCTGCATCTACGCTAACCACACTGTTAGCATAGCATGGACCATTATATTGCGAATACTGTAAATGACTGGATTCCGTGTTGTCTACAGAATTTTCACCGGCCACACCATTCTCCATTGAAGATGGCGACGATGACCTTCCCCAGCAGAAGACATCCGAAGCACGACTATCAGAATCAACCCCATTTTCAACGACAGATAACGGTGGAGTCATTGTAGTTATCGGAGGCATGTTTATGGGTACAGGTGGAGTTGTTGAGGAAATGTCCGAAGATGTGTTACTGCACATGATATCTCCTGGTACAGGAGATACTTTTGATACCAAAGCCGGTGAACTGGGTATTAAAGTTGGATCTGGATTACTGATATTGTTAGCTTCACCAGAAGGCTTAGAAATGGCATTACTCACAGGAAGTTGGGCAGTCGGACCATTCATAACTGGACGCTGCTGTTGAGGCAAACATCCAACATTTGCATTTGGATTGTTACCATTGATTGCATTTATGGTTGCTTTGCTTTTAGAAGCTTTTTTCGCAGATCCTTGAGAGCCTTGTTTTTCCCCACTGGATTTCATCTCAGCTGCTTCTGCATTCGAAACCCCATCTTGTTTCTTCCATTTCGTTCGTCGATTTTGAAACCATATCTTGACCTACAAAATTTAAATTAATTATTATTGATACTCATGATGAATTGCAAAATAAGAACAATTTAAGTTCATAAATTTGACAGTTCGTTCATTAATTATTTTTAAAAAATAAGAGAAAGGTAATTGAATATATTCTTTTAGCTACCTGATAATCGAAAATTTCTTTATTTATTCATGATTCACACACATTTAACAATTTATCTTAAATTAATTTTAACAAGGTTTGGTAATGTTTTCAAACCATATATTTTACAGAAACGGAGAGATTATAAATCATTCTCGTAACATATCGATGGTACTTCTCGTTAAAATCTAAAACTAGTTTAGAAAATGGTCAATTATGATAATGAAATTATATTTCCATAATTTTAATCAAGAAATTTTGCAGTGAATTTAAGCATCTGTTATTATCGTCTCATTAAAGAAGGCCTGAAAACTTATTTGCGAAATAAGCGCAAAACTTCGGTCTTCGTTATTCTGTAAAACTTTCGACTTTATTACAACATGATTTTCCAGGTGCGAAAATTGAACAGGTTGAAAAGCTAATTACAGAAAATTTAAAACTCCGCTCTTGTAACGTAAGCACGTCTATAATCATTTACGACAGCTAAAATTCGAACATCGAAAACAATTTAGAAGGCATGTGTTTGAAATATGAGACGTTCGGGTTTTGTTTCGAAGCGAACACTTTAACTCCATTAATGAGCGGGACCGTTTGCTAGGTTCAAAAAGGTCGACTACTAGTGCCGCCTACCGGTAATCGTGTAAAACGTCTTCTAATATCCCGTACGCCATTAATCAAGAAACAGAAGATAATAAACTGCCTTCATAACGTCACTTTCAACGTTAAATGGGGGCGGGAATTGCTTCAAATGGCAGATTAAAACTTACTTAGGCAGCAGGATAGTTTAGCTGATGTAATGAACTCTCATTGCGCTTTTAATATGCTCGTTTACTGCCAAACGATCGGCTGGATGGCCGCCATGTTACTCCCAAATTAAAATAGCGAATCATTTTTATTTATACTTTGTAACTTTGTTATCCAGCAAGTCAGCAGATTGTAAGGCGTTATTAAATGTGAAGTGGTTACCGATATGAGTGCAGGTTTTATTGATTGGCTTTTTTTCCTTCCCACTTGCATTCGCGTCCGGCTATTAGAAAGGATTTGAAATTTGAAAAAGAGGAAGGCACCCCTT
>JAPDSC010099841.1:0-11082 GCA_026290005.1 Latrodectus geometricus | reverse complement strand
AAAAAAATATGAGTTTGCATTAATTATAATATATGAACTCTACATAGTTACATAAAATTTTTCACTGAAATTTAATGTCACTAATAGCAAGATAGATGCTTTTGGAACCTTATACTCTGAAGAAAAAAAATGTGTTTTCAGATTTCCACAGGTGATGTTACAACCTCTTATCACAGTAATATCCAGATTGTGTAATGAAAGTGACAAATCTTTCACTGTAGACTATATTTTAATTAACACATATTCCCAAGAAGAATTTAAACTTTTACAAAACTATCATTGTTTAACAATAATTAAATTTATTTCAAGAATAAATGTAGACCCTTGTTTGTTATAAAAAGCAATATATTTAAAACTAAAATTTTTAAAAAGAATAATTGAGAAATTTGTTTTCATTTAAAATTTTTCTGCTAACACAAAGCTTAATTTTAACAAAAAGGAATGCTTAAAATGTATCTTTCCAAAATAATAACTCCTTCAAACAAGATTATTTCATTTGATTAATGGACTACACATTCAACATGCAGCTAAAGAAAGAATTAAAAATAGATATTTCTTCAATCCTCAATATTTAAATAATTTATTACAAATTCATAATATTAGACTTTTAATATATATAATGGCATTAATCTAAACAGTTTACATGCACCAATACAAAAACTAATGAAAAATATTTTTTAAAAGCCAAACTATCTTACTTGTAGGTGGAACAACACCCTAGAAAAGAAAAAAGAATATAAAAATTAGCTTAAATATAAATATACATAACTTTATGCAAAATTTCAAAATATCTTTTAGTTTCAAAATTATTTAAAAATCTTGGAATTTTAATAATCAACAGAAAAACAAAATGCTAAATTTAAACCCAATAAATTGATCCATTAATTAATTTTAAAAAAAACTTATCAATTTAAAAATTTGGATGAGTTGCTTAGCTTTGTTCTTGGATAAATATACCTGTATTGAAGTTAGTCAGTCCAAAAAACAATTACATATCTGTTAAATACATAACCATAATTTAGAAGTGAAAAAGAAAAAGAATCTACTGGATAGCATGATATTAAAGAATAAGATTCAGATAAAAATGCAGATGTAGTTTTTGAATATCCTTGTCTAAGATTAAAAACATAAGCAAATATTAGCAATAAGAAAACCCATTAAAGATTTCAGGAGCTAATTGTATGATGATGCAATGTATCTCTATTTTATTCACTTCTATTATACTTTAAGAAAAAAAAAAAAGCAGCCAAATATTTAAAGCTAGAATAATTTATTAAGGTACTTTTTTAAAACACTGTTATTTTACATACTCCAAAAATCATCATAAGTTTATGGTTAGAATATAAGACATGGAAAATGACAAGTTTCCTAATATGTGTGATTTAGTGTGTTTGCCAATTAAAAGTTAATTTTCAAACATGGGGGATTAATCAGATTAGTATATGCACTTTAAAGAGGATTTCAAGTCACTACATATGTTCAAGCTGTTTGATGTGAAAATCAAGCCACAATTTGAAATAAAGGCCAGAATGCTAATGGTACAGCTGCTAGTTTATTCAGTGATATGTTTGGCATGTTTCTCTAATAAAGTGACTTTCAAAGTAATTTTTCAAGTTGTTAATTTTTAAAATAAATTTACAATATCAGTTCTTCAAACATTAAAAGAAAAACTTCAAATGATGCATTTTTATAAAATAAAAATCTAAAGCATTCAAGTATTAGCTTTATAAAGACATAACAAATGGAAAAGTAGAAATATTTAATACAAACATAAAAAAAGATGTTTTGTTCAATGGGCTCATTAATTAGATTTCAAATCACTATAAACATCCAATACCAAAAAAAGGGAATTAAATCCACAAACTGTTAAACCAGAGATTGATTGGTAATCATTTGACTAAAAATTTTTAAGTTTATGAAAAACTTAAAAATTTGCATACAGAAGACATTTTATTTAAAATAATTTTTATACAATATAATTTTTATAAAATAATTTTTTATTAAGTAATATCAAGTAATTTTTTTCAACATTCTTTTAATTCAAAAGTATGTCACAAAAAATGTTTAATGCATTAAAATGTAAACTTTTGCTGCCAAGAATTGAATATGATTTAATTTTATTCTTTGATTTAAAAATAATAAACACAATATTTAAGCAAAAAGTATACACTAACTATGGTTGAAGTTTTTCCAGTAGGAATATACGATGGCTTAACAACTGGTTTTGCAACAGGAGTTGGGCGAACACCTATTAAAAAAAAGAATGTTAATTAAATATATATCCTATATAACATCCTCCAAGAAATCGTATGTATATATGCTTAAATACTGGCAGAGACCCCATGAAACTAGTGAATATATTAGAAAGGATAAATCTAACATCAGATGACAAAACATTATATAAAAGAAGGAGAAAATAATTTGAAGTGAAAAGCAATTGTTAATAACCTAAATAAATACATATATGAAGAATCGGTGAAAAATTGTAAATAATCTATTAGTCCTCCTTTGAATTATATTACTATTCACTTTTAATATGGGATAGACAAGGTAATGCATATCAAAAAATGGGAAAATATATGCACTTTTTTTTATTGGAAAAAGAGAGATTTTACTGTTAAACCTTGTCACCTTATGAATGATACATATACATGCTAGCATGGAATTTTCACTTCTTGGCTGATATATCAGTGTGCCAGAGTCTTTTTTGTTCAACCTCTGCTGTCACATATTTGTGCCAATGTTATGACACATTTTTAAAACTGTAATTTCTGGCAAAAGATATTGTTATATGCCCATAGGATTGATATAAAAATTTTGTTCTACTTGAAATGACTCACATGCATATGATTATATAAATAAAAAGGAAGAATGTTTTTTTTGAAAACTAGTTTTAAGATGGCTCTTTACATAGACTAGTAGTATTTGCTTATACTGCTTAGCAAGTTTTACTTTGGCTAAGGTATGAGTATTTGGATTTGGTGTCCACATTTTTAATTTATTTTATATGTAAAATTATTGTTTTTATTATTAAATTAAAAAAAAACTTTAAGTTTAACTAATTTGAAATAGAAAATATGATAATTGAAGGACATTTTCAAAGAATTTATTAAAATAAACTGCTAAGACAGGAAAAAAGCCAATGATGTTTTGTGTTTGTTGTCATTCTTTAAAAAATAAAAAAAAGTATATATATTTACAAATAACACAAAGCAAAACTGATTAAAAGTTAGACAGTTGTGTAAGTAAGCAATTACTCAATTTTCAAATTTTAATAGCTATAAAATATGCAAGATACAGTACATTTTATTAATTAATAAATAAATATTAACTGAAAAGTAACATACTTGTGTCATGCTCAGGTAATTTGAATAGAAATTGAAAGATTTCAGTGATCATAGTGGGTTTAGAAAAAACTTTTACTTCAGTAGTATTGTGAATTAAGGTATTGTATATCCTCCTAACAGAGTTATATAACATTCTAAAAACAAGAAAAAAATATTGTTATTAACAGCATTACAGATATCATAATTTACAAATATTATTAACTATATTAACTATACCGATCAAGAAGCTGCTTCCTTTTTACATATTCAGGAGAACCTTTTTCAAAATTAAACCCACTAAAATCAAGGATGTCTTTTCGTAAAGTGTTTGGCTAAAAAAATAAGGCAATAATTAAATTTTAAAAAAATGCATTATAAATAAATATTATTAATCAACTGCAAAATAAATTTTCCCAAAAACATGATACAAAATACATTTTAACAAAGATTGTTTTTTGTTTTCATTTCTTTATTAAAAAAATTTAAATCAAAATATCATTATAAATTGCAATTACAGTTGATGCTCATTTTTAGAAACTTGTAGAGACTTCTTCATTCTTAAATAGAAAACTCTGCTTGATTTTTTATTATTAATTGTTTTTCATATATAAAAAAACACAGTAACATATATAAAAAACACTATTTTATTAAAAAACAATGCAATATAACCTTATTTTTTTCTAATTTAAAATTGCCTTTTAAAAATTCAATTTTCCATACCTTTGACATAAGAAAGCATTTCATTGCTGTTTTTCTAAGTAAATATAGGAATTTCTTTTTAGTTATTCATCTACTTGTTTTACAAATGGTTGCAGCACTGTCATTTCATCTCATTTAATATCTTTTTTAGAAAGTTCTTATTCATTCTTGATACCTTCACACTCATTTAATCATCTGATGCTTTGCATGTATAAATTTAACCTGAATACACATTCAAAACGACCTGAAATTAAATTTTGAGCTCTTTTTCATTAAGTTCATAGAGGAGAAATTGATCTTCGTTCATATAACCAAGAAAATGTTCTTGAATTTCAAATATGATGGCTTATTTTATAAAAACTGTTAGTTATAATGATCTAGATATCATTTTTTACAATAACATTATTTTAAACAGATTACCAAGTGCATTGCAACTAGAATATCAACTTCATCAGGTAATTCTAAGCAGTGATTATTTCTTGAAAAAGTACTCGGGATATTTGTATTTAAAGCCATTGATTATACTTTTATCCATGGGCTTAAGATGGGAATCAAATTAGTTATGGCAGGAATTTTTATGAATTGCTTTAAAAAGTGCTGGATTTCAACACCTATGCTGCAGTTTATTACAAAATTTAAAAAATTAGTTCTTCAATAAAAAAAAAAGAGATTTTGGATTGTTTAATTAGTACATGAGGATTAAAATTATCACTGCACCTCTAAGATCATGTGTTAGGGATCCACCACTAGTTCTTAAAAATGAGTATCCACTATATATATTTACTCACGTCAAAGGCACAAATTCTTAAACAATGAAAACGTATTATTTATTTTAAATTATATATTAATCTATTACGAAATATTAAAATAAGATTTTTACCTCATGCTTCTTTAAATAGAGAAGATCATAAATATCAACAAGATATTCATGAGGATGAGTATTTACAATTTTGCAAACTGAAAAATATAAAAGTACACTTAGAAAAATTGGAATAGACTATAAAACATAACTAAACAATTGCTCTTACAGAAAATTAAATAGTCAAATTGATATTTTAAAGAAAGGTCACAGCAGCTTTTAATATTTTTTTGTTAAAATTTTTCCAACACTTATGATATACTTTAAGACAAAAAAAAAGTGATACCACTGAAAATTCTTTAAATTTTAATGCACTTTAATATGATTACAGTAAATTAAAAATGAAACAATTACTTGTTTCGAAATCTCTGAGTGTTCTGTGACCAGATTTAGAGTTTCTTTGAGAATCAGCTTCAGATGTTGCAGTAGATGGTTTAGACATTGATATTTTAGTCACAACTGATTGTGATGCTGTAGGTTGTGGTACTGTGATAGTAGAAGCACTTGCTGTTGGTGCTTTCTTTGGAGGCCGCTTTACCTTGTTTGGTTCATCTTTATCTAGCATAGAGTATAAATTGAATAATTAATTATTTAAATGAAAATAAAAACAGTATTTCCTTCACAAGTTCATCTATTCCAGAATGTTTCCAATTATTTAAAATAAAGACACTTTAAATACAAAAATTGAACTCTCTCTCTCTCCCTTTCTCGTGCAGGCACGTGTGAAAACACACACTATCTCCAGAGCTTATAAGCTTATTTTTACATTAATATACTTATTTTTTAAAATTTAAAAGTGTTAAAAAATAATTCAAAAGTGTTAAAGTGCAGAAAAAATAATTTTTCCATCTAACTTAGATATGAAAATACTATAAGGAGATTTCTCTTCACAATATGCATCTTATGTTTGCAAATTGATAAAATAGTTAGATTCATTTATTGAGTAAAAAATGAAATAAACTCTAAATATTTCTTAGGATAATGTAAAATATAAAAAATGAAAAGAACTATAAGAAAAGAAATATTAAAGATAAGAAAAGAAATATTAAAGCTATAAGAAAGGAAAAAAAAAGGAATTATGATGAATAAATAAGTTTTAAACCTAGCAATTGATAAAAATTCTTTTAAAATTTGAATTAGTCATTAATTACCTTGGATAAAAACTTAATCTACATAAAATATATGAATTTAATAATTTCATTTGCATAAAAATAGAATACTTAATAGCTCTTACTTATATGTAATAATATTAACATTTGCTTAAAGTATTGACAAAAAATATATAAAATAAATATTAAACTGTTTTATATAAATTTAAAAATTCATATATAATGAGTGTCTTTATTTCGCCTACAATACTAAAAACTACTAATTGAATTGAAGGTTGCTATAAGATAATTTGAATAAAATAAGAAAATATTGATAGAATATTAGATCTTTAAAAACCCTTTGATTTAAAATAAATTAAATGCTCTAAAAAATGTAGTAAGATCTGCATATGGATAATTTATAAAAATAATTAGCAATTGAAAATAACAAAAATTTATTTAAATATTTTAATTGCTAACAAATACTGTTAATAATAGAAACAAAAGTAAATGATTATATTTTAGAGTGGCAAAGATTGACTGTACAAAAAGATAAAAATAAAACATACCACTTTCTTCTCCAGATGAAATCTGAAAATATAAAATATTTTTAAAATCTTTGACTTTCTTCATTTTTGACATAAATTTTAATTACATAAACTTGTTATATTAACTATTGTAAATTATTAAATTATTCCATGGGACATTAAAATTAATAAATACCATTAATATGAATAAATATCATATTTTTTGACAAGTATGTCAATAATTATGTGTGCATTTTTTCAAAGTAATAAATACTTAAAGAAATAATGTGCACAGTTTTTTAAAATTTAAAGTTATAATAAGAACAGTTTTATTTAAAGATACAAAATTATTTATAATAAGTTATTGTTTACTTAAAAATGTTTAAAAAAAGAAACCTTACACAAAAGTATAATGACAAAAAAATAAATAAATTTAAATATTACATAAAATTTCATTTTAAATTATTTCTCTGTTAATATTATATTAAAAGTTTTTCTATATATATATATATATATATATATATATATATATATATATATATATATATATATATATATATATATATATATATATATAAAGGAAAAAAAGAAAAAATTACTCTAACTAGTTAGGAATAGAATAACATAAAAAAATCATATAACAAAAAATAAGAAAGTAGTTGATTTCAAACTTGATTACAACACAGCACATAAGGCTGAAAAAGATTAATAAAACCTTAGAATAAGAGAGAAAAGAAAACAGAACAATCAAAGAAAAAAGTAAAATATAAGTACATTTAATCTCAACAAAAGTTAAAAAAAAGTGTTCATAAAAATGATCATGTGATAAAGAAACAAATATTTTATTAATTTTGCAAAATTTAATGATCAACATATATATCAGAAGAAATGAATACATAAAAAGATAATATTTTTTTCAAATATGATTCTTTTTCTTTGTTAAGCACAGATGTTATTTTAAAATCACAGAATCTTTGTCAAAGAAAGAAAAATACAAACAACATATTTATTATTTGTTATTTTAATGCTTGAAAATTTACTGGCTATTATTAAACTTGTTTAATCTAAACAATAAAAAATAAGTAATAATTTCAATTAGCAATAAACAAATTGAAATTATTCTTACAATTTGTTTATTGTAAAATATAATAATAATTTCTCTTTAACACAGAATGATTTCTACATTTCATTTCTTAATTTATATTTTAATTCAAGTAAATTCTTGTTAAATAAATTTAAAAGTAACTATTAACTTTATCATTATAAAACATTATAATTATGTTAATTATTTTAAATATTCCTTATATATTATCTGCACTACAACACTGCATATGTAGTTTATGTATTTAACATATTTCATACAGTATTATAATTTTTTTTAATTAAAGTTTGGTTGAATTATGATTGAATGATTTCTTAATAAAGAATGAAAAGTAAGACTAATCTATACTAAAATATTATTAATAATAAGAAGTAGTATGACAATAAAACTGAACAGGTTATATAAATTACTTTCTATTAAATTATATTCTTTGCTTAAAAAATAAAATTTAATATGAAATAAAAATCTACAAATTGAACATTAATAATTCTATTAGCAAATTTTAAAATATATCAAGTTAATAAAAATATCAATACTATAAAACAAGTTACTATAACAGTTCGTTCATCACCAAGATAAATAAATATTACATTTAAATTTTACACCAGTAATAAAGTATTTTTAAAGGTATCACTTATATATTTTTAAAAAATAATATTAAATTACACTAATTAATAAAATATTAGAGAATACCAAAAAAAAAAAAAAAAAAAAAAAAAAAAAACACACACACACACCAAATCTATGCATTCCACTTTCTTTTCTACAACCTCACATGTTATAGATTCATCTGAGTCAGAGAAGCCCTCAATATCATCCAATTCAACATCAGATAAACTGAGAGGCATGGAACCTAGAAGAAAGGTTAAATCATAAATTTTTAAATGATGTCTACCATTAAATTTATGTTTAAGTGAGAGGTTTTTATAAAAAATACTTTTTAAATTCACACAATCAAAGAAAATATTGTTATATCAATTGAAACCACAACAAAATACCCCAAACTGTCAATTTTATATCAGCTTTAAAACAAATAAAAAGAGCTTTTTAAAGAAATTATCTAAAATCTTAAATAAATAAATCTTAAATATTTAAGTAAAATATTCTATTATTCTGAGTGATAACAAATTATTCATGACATTCATTGATTTCTGCAATTCTAATATTTACCAAATATAGCAAGAACACTATTTCCTAATAATTTGAAATGCATTTTCAATTTCATCATTTTATTTTTGATTCCAAAGTTAAGATTACAAGTGACTTTCAGTGAACAGAGGATAACATAGTGTTCTTTTAAATATAAAAATTTATGATCTTCAGTTACCTTTTACCACTCCACTGTTTAGCTATTCTTAATTGAAAAATAAAATCTGAAATTGTGAATCTACCCTATAGCCATAATTTATAAAAACAATTGTTGCTTACAAAAGTTTCTGATATAATGATAAGAAGAACAAAAGCATACTGCAAATACTTATGATAGGAAACTGAGCCCTTATGCATTTTTTACTTATAAATACTTCACAAAATTCATTTTGGACACTTTTTTTACTGTTGAATACTTGAAATTAATTCTTAAGTTTTTAATTTATAAATTAAGAGGTAGTTTTATATCATTTCATGCAATTTGTCAAATAATTATACAGTCAAACTCAGTTCTCATGCAGCAATAGCAAACTATAGAAAAATAATGAAATATTTTTATATTTTTGTGTTAGAGCATTTATTTTTTAAGAGCATCATATTAAGTAGAAGGACACTAACAGATCTTAAAGAATGTGATTCATCTTTTCTGTAAATCCATATCTTCTAGAATTTTAAACTCAAATTATATTTTAGCAGGAGAGAAGTAAAATGTAACATTGAATTTAGTTAAAAGAAATAAACACAACGATAAAAGAAAATTCAGCATTGATCAAGAAGAAGTTCAAAATGGTTTCATAAATATTATATTAATTTAATATTTTCTAGGTAAGGATTTTATAAAGATGTTACAGCAAATCTTAATATAAACTTTACTAAACAATATAAGCAAAATATTAATTTAAATTTCAAATTACATAATTTTCTGTCTTAAAAGTGTAAAATTTTATTTAAATATAACACATATATAAATCAGTAAGAAATGATTTGATTGATAGCAAAAGCTTTGAAAATATTTTATTCAAATAATTATAAATTTATATGCAACAAATAACTTCTTTTGTTATCTTTATAATGAAACCAAATGATAGGCAATTTTATTACAATAACTATTTTACTATTGCACACAGCAATTTTATACAAGATTTTATCAAACCAGGAAATTTTTTGAACAAATATCAAAATGGAAAATTAAAGATGGATTATTTTTGCAACAAAAATTTAAATAATAATCTACTATTATAAATAAGAATCTTTTTCATTTGTAGTAACTGATTTTAGTTTTATGCAAGAATTTTTGTAAAAATTTGAATACTTACTTGTTGCAGTTAAATAACTTTCTTCAGGGTTTGTTAGAAATGCTAGAATATTTTTGATTGTTTCTTCTTTACTGTCTAAAATGGCCAAAGAAAAAGATCTAGCAACATTTCCCACAATTTTGAAAGACATCCTTAAAAGAGAAAATTTTAAAATAAAAATTCTTAGCTTAAAAGATACAATGAAATTATTTTAGGTTTCAACTCTCACCGTTGTAAAAATTCATTTCTTTCGTCATATTCTTCAGTATCAGAATCAAATGAAAATCCACTGAAATCAAGGATGTTATCTTTAACTGTATCATTCTAAAAAAACAAAGTTTTTAATCAATTTTAAATTGCTAATATAGCAGTTAAATATTCATAAAATTTAACACAAGTACAAACACTATTAAATAATTTCATTTTATTTTAATTTTGAAAATTTTAATTCGACTCAGACAAAAAAAATTGTGAATTATTAATGGATAATTTTAAAAGCAACTATAACATATGTTTCATATGTCAATACATATTTCTTTGTTAAAATTTTTTATTTCGAATACTTTTCTAGATATAATATATATACCAAAAGAATTAAAAAATGTTAACTGTAAGGTTTTTTTAATTTTAAATACATGATTTGGTCTAATCCAAAGGTAAACAAACTTTATACACGAAATTCCTTAGTTACTAACTAGTTAATTCTAGAAAACATTAATGATCAAATCTGTTACTTTAATTTTTAGACTCTTCAAAATTAAGAATTATTTATCAAGAAATAAGATACTTATTCTACTGTATAAATAGATAATACTTTTTCAGATCATAATTCAAAATAAAAGTAAAAGTTGGAAAAGACTCTTTTATTTGCATTAATGAATAAAAAAGTTCATGGAGAAAATGAATCTAACTTATGAGAAGGAGCAATTGCAATGTTTGTAGATATCTAAAATTAACGACTAAAACTATGAAAATAGTTTAAAAAAACTTTACACACAAAAGCATTAATTAAACACTTAAATTTGCATCTACATGTT
>JAPDSC010099838.1:0-25462 GCA_026290005.1 Latrodectus geometricus | reverse complement strand
TTTGGCAAATTTTTGGAAAAGTTCCCAAGAGCGACCGTACAGTAAATCTGAGCCTCAAAATATTTTATTCAAGTTTTATCTACATTGAACAATAATTTAATTATTTTGAAATTACATGCATCACATCATTATTTAAGTCTTTTATTTTTATGAAAATAGTGTTGTAATTGAATTTTAATCTTTTTTAATTTTAAGATCTTTTTTCAACAAATATATTCATTCTTATGTACTATGATAATTTTTTTGTGACAAAGAAATTTGAACGTTAATGTAGTTCATATAGATTGATTGTATTTTTATCAAATATTCATTCACTGTACTGTTTTTCATGACTGATGAAAAAAATGAGAAATTAATGCGATTACAAAGAATTGCTATTGACAATGAATACAAATTGGAAAAAGAGAAAAAATTCACTCTAATAAAATGTTATTTTTTTCTATTTGGTATTTCTTTTCAGGTACAGGGTTCAGCAGAATATAATGCGCATCAATCGAAACGCTACAGTAAAATAATAAATAAATAAAAAAAAATTTAGAAGTGGAACCTGATAAGAGCAATTGTTAAAATTTCTTCCTTTAAAAATATAACTTTTCTTAGAATTCTTATAAAGAAGTCCCAAACATGCAATAAACTTAATTAAAAAATGTAAAAAAGTATCTTTAACATACTTGTATTTCTAGATTTTGACACCGAAAAAATTCTGTATTAACTTTTATAAAATTACATTCTTTTGTCATTGTTAGAATTCAAGGTAGATTAAATTTTATTTTTGTGATACGTTACTATCTTTTGCATTCGTTTTTGATGCTTGAAAATAAAAGAATTATTGTAGTTTGAAACATTTCTTATTTTAAATTTCATTTGTCCGGATACAAATGTTCTCGAAGACAACACAAATATTTTTCTTTTGTTTGAAGTTCTTTAAAATCCAATTTGCGACATTTTTATTTCGATTTATTTTGGAAAAAACAACTAAATGGAAAAGAATTTTTGGAAAACACATCTTCTCTGAGAAAAACTTAAATAGAGAATATATTTAAGCGGCTCAATTGCTATATAATTAAGGTAAAAAGAATAAAAGTTTTTTTTTCATTTTTAAACTGTTTTTGTTAAAATCTAATTACGCTTTAATGAATCATAATTAATATTTATTTATAAAAATTAGTAATAACTACTTTTTAATTAAGGATTCTTGAACAATTTTGAAATATCTTTTGGCAAATTTCTTACACTTTAATTGTTTTTATTTGATACATTTTTTCCTAATTATAAAGGAAAATCTGTAAATTACTGTAGGTTTTTCAAATTTTAAAATATTTCTCGTTATTAAATTTAATGAAATATTTATTCATTAACACAATGCAAAAAAATTCTATTGTAAAAGTAAACATTCTTATGATTAAAAATATGTATACGTAATTATCATTTTAAAAAATAAGATAAAATTTGTTAAAATACATTCTCAGATAAAAGTATCTTATTAAAACTTTTATTTATCTACCTTTCAAAAGACGTAAAAAAATAATTAAAGAAATTAAGAGAATTTTTCCCATCGTGTAAATTTTAATTAAAATATAAAATGAACATCATTATGTTTCATGCAACTATGGAAACTCGTTATGTTATCAAAATTTACTATAAAAACATTCCAGTAATTCATTTATGTGGAAATCTGTTTTTCCATATGCAAAATTAAGGCAACAATGTAAATGCTAAATAATCAATAATTGTGAAAATAGATTCTTAAGATCAGTACAAGAAACACTCAATTCAGTAGAACGGTCATGCGTATTCAAATGTCAAGAACAAAACCTCACAGGTGACGCGAATGACACTGAACAAGTGGATCCGTAGTGGCCTGGTTGGTTAAGTCGTCAGTCTCAGTATCAGAAATTAGTGAGTTTGAATCCCGGAATAATCGAAGATTCATCGTATTCACTGAAGGAAGTTGGGGTATGTTAAAAAGGTCGTGATCAAAATGTCCTACAAGTGAAATGATACCAACAATGGAGACAATGTCAAGCATTGGGAATCTTCTGATTTTCCGTTTCTAAATTACGAAAACTCCCTCCCGTCTGTTATAGGTCCTTCTGGATAGGTAGAAGAAGCATGAGGATGATACAACACATAACACTCGTGGTCGGCTTACGCAGCTCAAGACAACAATAAAAAAAGGATGGAGACACAGTTAAAGGTACTCGCTGCAAGTGCATGTGAGTTCTTTCGGGAAATATGTTTGCAATAAATCACCTGTATGACTTCTCAGTAAAAAGAATGTCCTTAAAGTTGTATGAGGGAAATAGGGTGACTAATTTAGTAGAAGAATTCGGATTCAAAAAACCTGTCGTTTCCTTGGAAAACCTTCCAAACTATAAGCACAGCTGTTAGAGAGTGGTAATAGCCAACCCCCCCCCCAAAAAAAAAGAAACTGCAGTGAATGCAAATATATAGGCTTTCAGACGAAAAGAGCTCGAAACCAATCAACAAACTTCATTGCTCATCAACTGTGTAAAGCGTCAAGTGTCAAAGTTTACAAGTGCTCAAACGCCTTCACAAAGGTGGCCTATTTGCCCACCTTTCTGAATGCTATATCCCTTTTAAAGTTGTTCCTCATCATCACCGTTTAGGATTTTCCAAGGAGCACAAAAACTGGACATCTCATCAATAATACAGTCGTGTTTTTTTTGCAAATGACAGTCGTTTCAGTACCACAAGGATCAAGTTGATGGACCAAAACCAATTGATAAAGAGAAGTCTGGTCACGATTTCATCCAGTAGCATCACAGAAAGAGACCATTGCAGTGATCCTGGAGTCATCGTCTGAGGAGGCAACATGCTTAAATAGCGGATTCTGTTCCGCGTTTTCCCTAGAGAGACCTTCTGCAACCGGAGATCACTATAGTAAAGACGTAATCCTTCACCATTTGTTTCTATTTTGAGGTGTCATTTGCTTTTACGGATGACAATGCATTACGACACAGGACTCAAGCTGTCCAGCACTAATTAAAACGGAAGACATTACTGAATGGGTTGGCCAGCGTATTCCCTTGATTTAAATCTCACAGTGTTGGATTATTTGAGGAAACTCTTTCTCCATAATTACATTCTAGGAGACGCCCTACAACTGAAATAAATGTTGATTGATAAATGGGCACTCAATAAATAGTGGATATTCTACTGCTGAATATGGAGAGACTGTACGAAGCAGCCGTTACAGTTAGAAAAGGAAGGACTTTTTCCCATAATAAGGAATATCTCTTATTGTTCCTCTTTTTGAACAGACAATCATGTGTAACTAAACTAAAAATTTAATGAAAACCTATTTTGTTTCATTCTATATTATATGAATTATATTCATTTTTGCGTATCGTATTATTTTAAGTACAAAATGCTGTTTTTTGTTTCGATTTTAATGTCTCTCAGATAATATCTTGTACAGTTATGGCAAAAAAAAAAAAAAAAAAAAAAAAAAAAAACAGCTGTAGCTTAAATTTTTTACATCAGTGTAAAATAAATTAACCATATAATATTGAAAAATTTATGCACATTTCTTCAACAATTCATATGTTCGATTCCCACATGCGATGAAGATGTTTGTGGAGATCATATTGTCTACTTTAAACGATATTTGTCAGTAAAATTATACCTTATATGCAAAACATCACCGTAAAAAATTGTCCATAATATTTTGCATTGTAAAACCAAGAATATAATATATATAAAACTATCTCCGTTATATTACTCAATTCATAAGAAACTTCATCAATTATCATATTTTTTCTCAGGTATAATCACCTTTTGAAGCTTCAATTAAGTATTCTAGAATTGTTGATTTTAAAATTTTATGTACACAATGTTATGTATGCAATATTACAATAACTTAATTTAACGCAAGAGGAAAGTGACAAAATAAACACACACAATTCATATTTTAAAATTGTAATGAAGTTGGTGGTTATATAAATTTAATAAACTTATGCTGCAAATTTATAGTTTATCTTTTATTTTCAATACATTTATAGCAAAGGAAACAATGAATTTCATAATGTATTTTTGCATCTTCATCTTTATACAAATATAATGGTGAAAAAGAAGTGATTTCGAATAAAATCGACATAAGTTCCTCTAAAGTACTTTTTATATTAATATAAAAATATTGAAAGAAATTTGGTAACTTTCATAAAGTGGTTTAAATTTTTATTTATTTATGTAAACTTTATTTCATATATCTTCATAGTCATATAATTTTTCTTTATCAACAATTTAAGAATAGCTTGTTTTCGGGAAATATGAAGTTTAGATATTCTATTACTGGTAAAATATAATGCCAGCAAATACATCATTTTGAAACATCTTAAATTTTTTATATTCAATTTGAAAAGAGAGACTAGTTTTATTTTGTTGCATAATAAATTATTCGCAAATTCTAAAGGAATGCCAGAAGCATGATATTTATGATATAGTTATGTTTTGTTATTTTTGATTTATTTAAAAAAATTTATGTTTAGGAAAGAGTATACATTATTTATATGAAGTCAAGACACATAAATCCAAAAAGAAAATTAAATAGAATATAGTAAGCTCTCAGATATATTAAGTGTTTTCTTCTTTTATTTTAGCTTCATAATTCCTGTGTTTCTTATAATATTCATCTCATCTCAAAATTGAGTCCAAGTTTTACAATTTTTCTAATTTGCGTTGAAAAAAAGTTTTACAAATTTGCGTTCAAAAGCAGATTCACATGCAAATTCAATTTAGCTACTCAAATTTCATTTAATCTATAAAAAAACAGGCTAATAATAGTAATTTTATATCATAAATTTTGGTTAACTAGGAAAGCAAATATTAGGGAATTAGAAAAACAAATGTTATTAATATACATATATTATTTTGTTTTTGTGTCATAAAATTTTCAAGTCAATATTCTCGTTATACATTATATCTTGGAAATATATAAATCTAAATATAATAATGATTACATATCTAAATCATTTTGAAATGTAGTATACTGGATTTGCATGGCTTACTTAATTTAAATAATTAAAATAAATACTCAATGATTCAAAATATTGAATCTGTTTCTGCATTCTGATAATGAAATTACCTGCAACGTAAGTTAAAGTTTAATTTGGAGTGAGTATATAAAAATATGAAGCTATTTTTTGTCAAGTAGTTACTTGTATATCTTTAGCGTGTGTAGAAACAAAGCTATGACAGTTTATAATAAAAAAGTGCTTGTGAGAGCAAAACAAATAGATATAACGACTTCTTTAACATAAAATATATCCAGTTCATATATTATTAATAACATTCACTAATGATAGCAGCTATAATATTATACAATACCAGATGATGTTCCCTTGAGATTATTTAATGGGTGATATGAACAGATAGCTTCACTCACTTCAATAGTTATAATGAAACAACTAATGAATTTAATAATGCTGATTGGTGGTGTGTATAAAAAATAGTTCAACTTTAAAAAAGAACTACTTCTTATGAAATCTGTCACTATAAACACACAAATAGCTCTCCCATTTGTGTCATACTAAAAAAGAGGAGGTAAAGGGCAAAAACAATTTATTTCTTGGATAGATGCTTTTTCTTGACTGATACTTAGCTTGATTCTTTTTTATAGCAGCATTTTTGTTGATTTGAGTCATGATTTTGAGACGGTAATCATATTGTTTTGAATTACATTGAAACTTTGAAATTACTAGCTTGATTGATAACGGGATTCATTTTGTTAGACCTTACTTCATCCTGTTAAGCCCATGTTGGTGAGTGGATCTATATATCTTAAAAACTTATTATACTTTTTTAGATGTGGAACCAAAGAAATAGTATCAAATAAAAGGTCAATCTTTAAGAACAGTTTGAAATTGCATGGATTTTGATTGGTAATATTTAACAACCAAAATCAACAATTTGATTGGTAATATTTGCTAAACTTCATCTAATGGTAGGATAGTATTCTTATAAGTCGAGTTTTATTTTTGTCAATGTTGAATAATGATAAATGGGAGTATATTGCTGCACGTTTATCTGATTGTTTTCATGCAGGATCCTGTAGACAACACTTTAATTTTCCGGGATTCTTTCCTTACAACACATGAAAACAATCCATAAATCACATCTAAGAGATGTCTTCTCTGAAGATTAATTCTTCCAGAGAACATTCAAATATCTTAAGGCAACTTATCTATTACTCAATGTCACTACTTATGAACTTATCTTGTTATTTGTCATAATTGAATGGAAGTTAGGGTTACATTATTACATGCTTTCTTTCCAGAAAACAATAATTGATTGTGGATGTTAAAAACTTTACAAAAAGCCTTAGATATTAGAATATTCTCTACGTGGGTGGTGTCAAATAATTAAACTGTTTATCAACTTTTATAGTTCATATAGTTGGGAGTGGATGTACAATTTACAGAAAGCTAACTAATGGTGAAAGATATGTGATGCTAGTTTTTCCTGTAATGAACTTGATTATTTGTTAATAATTTAAAGTAATATCGTAGCTCCTATATGAGTGTGATGCTCTTGCCCTTACAAGATTCACTACTATAGGTAATCCATATCCTAAACAGATACACCTAAACTCCATTGAGGGCCTATCAGACTTTATAAACAAAGTAGGTGACCCAAGACAATGGAACTAGGAAAAAATTGGGCTTGGAGCATGGTACAAAATGCAAAAATGCAGAGGTGCCACATATCTGACAAGCTCAAGAGAAGAAGAAGAAGAAGAAGAAGAATATCGTAGCTCAGAAATGTAATCAATAAACTTATTATATAATTTACTGTGCACCATTTTCAAGCATGGCTATTACATTATTTAAAAAATTAATTGTCCTATGAAAAATTTGTTAACAGTTCAAAGAGCATGAGATTGATGTTTCTTTATTAAATTTATCTTAGAGATTTTATAACCGTTAATTTTCTGTCACTTGAAATCTTTGGAATTTTACATGATGTTAATCTTAGATTAAAGATCATTTAATCAAAATTCCAATACCACAAATACCACAAATTTAGCATTACAAAACATATACTTCATTCAAAGTCATTGAAATCGACGAGCAAATTATTAATATTTATTTTAAAATATATAATATAATATATTAAGTCATTTATAGAATTTTATTCTTCAAGATGAATTTAAATATTATAAGGTTGTTTTTTTTTCATCATAATTAATTCGTGAAAATTCATAAAATTACTGTATTTTTCATGTCGACAAAATATAACCATAATCGAAAACATTTCAGATATCATTTTTCTTTGCCAATGAATTAAGTCTTTATAAAATATATAAAAAAAGTTTAGAAAACAGAAAATTTAACCTTCTTTTTAATTTTTGATAACATTAAAGAAAAAGGGTACTTTATTTCTAAGTATTTAAAACTCTAAAAATAGGATCTTATTAAGAATAGAAAAAAATCGAAGAGAATTACTTTGAAAAACATTTTTTTCTTCTCCGTTTGAATCCTTTTAGCAGAAAAAAATATTTGTTATCTGCTTATAAAAGATGAGTGATTGCTTTACTTTTTCCTTTATACCATTATTTTTTTTGTTTCGTAGACAATATTGTACAATATGAAACAGAGGTATTGAAATAAACTTATAAACTAAAATACACTAAACAAACACTAAACATAATACAAAACTTATAATAACAAAAAATAAATAATCTTGATGAAAAATTTGAATTTACTTGTACATTGTTAGATAAACATTGTTTAAATTAAAAAATGATTAAATTTATTTGAAACTTAAATTTCTTATTTCATTTAAAAAAATTTATTTCTATGTACAAGAATTGGTAATAAAAAACAATTAAAAAATTCTTTGTGATTTACATTAAATAAATTTAGACATTTTAACGATTTTAAAATTTATTTAGATATTTTTTATGTACTTTTGAAAATTGTAAGTATTTGAGTTAGAGCGAAAAATCTTAAGGAATTAAAAAATAGGAATAATTTAGCTTTATTACCATAATATAATTTTTGTAATAAATTTTTACTTCAAAATTTTTTTAAACATGATAAATTTAACTATAGATTGAGTATAAAATTCCATGTTTTCAGCTTTAAAATACATTATTTGAAACTCATACAATATTTCAGAATCACATTGAAATCATTTATTATTCTTGATTAAAAATATTTTATAATGTGTATATAAATACTGCAAATATTTTTTCTTTTGATGTGTATATAAGTATGATATTAAATAAAACCCAAAAATTAAGTTTAAATAATTTTAATGAAATTCATTGACACACATGTGAAGAGAATATGTTGATTAAAATTTTATATTAGTAATTTACGATGAACCAAAAATTAAAATTTAACTCACAGAGCTTTCAAATAAATTTAGCATAATATTAATGATAAAATTATTTAGGGCATCCATAAAGTTATTTTATTGACTTTCTAAGCTATAAAACTAGAATTTAGTACATTAAAATGTAGCTATATATTATCGAAGTGAAGTAAAGAAACTGTTGGCTATTTTTAATTAAAGTTATACTAAATATAATCCATGCAATGAGATCTCTTTGAATTCATTCTATTTTTATGAATAATTTTTATTTCTATGTAAGAAAAATGAAAGAAGTTATTGAGTTTTTATCAAGAATTAAAAATATGTAAGCGTGAAAACTTATCAAGTGAAACATTAATTATAGATTTATAATATAGCGGTGTTTGACAATATTATATAAAGCGAAGTAATAATGTTAGGTTTCAAAGTAAGTTTATGGTTTAAGATATTCAGCATTCTTAATAATTTATACTATTAAAATTTAATGCATGCTCTTAAATTGTATTGATTTTATCTCACCATCAGCCAAAAATATCGATAAAAGATACAAAATATAATTACCTTAGAAATAATGAAATTCATTATTTATGATGAATAAAATACATTTTATGCATAAAAGCGTTTTTAATAACTATATGCATGATGGATTGCATTAAAATAAAATGTATTTTACCTAATTACGAATTTACTATGACAAATAGAATTTTTTATGAAACAATATTTAAAAATAGTGTAAAATATGAAAATCAGGTAATTTAACTCACTAGATTATGAAGAAAAACAGCTGTGTTTATTAACGTAAAGAATTTTGTTTAGTTTGGCGAATTATATATATTACATCAATTAATATTTTATCCATAAAATAATATTTTATACCATTTAGTAAAAAAATTGTAAGATTTGAACTTTTATAATTATGTGATAATTCCTCCCAAATTACTACAATATGTTTCATATGAGAACGTTTAAGAAACATTACATCTCTGACATTTAAGAAAAATAAAAACAAACATAAAAATTTAAGCATTTCATTTAGCTATTTGTTCAAATTAGTTTAAATATTATCTGCACTTGATAATTTGTGTTAGTTTTTTATGTATTAAACTCAACATTAATAAGACATTTGTAAAATATAAAACAAATATTTATTTAAGTAAACATACTCGTAATATGCTGCAATTTCGTAACTTATTATCGACATTTTTTTTTAACTGATTTTTTATCATTACAAAAGCAAAAAACTACTGTTGCCTTTCCTTATATTTATTATTCTCCACTAACTTATAAGTTATACATTATTGTTCTATTATACAACTGATTCTTTCTGTCCTTTGGTTAAAGACTTTAATACAAACCTAAACTGTTTGATTCATATATCAAAGCAAAAATAGTCCATGATGTATTTTTAGTAGAATATCTACTTCTCACATTTACATAAATGGAGCTTTAGTGGCCCACACCGCTTCTCGTTGATATCAGCAAAAAAAAAAAAAAAAAAAAAAAAACGTTATTTGGAGCCTCTTTCAGAGGATTGTTGGACTTCCGTAGGTTAGGTCTTGTCCATGTTGTTCTGTGATGTATTGTACAATCCCCTTTTGGCGTGAATGTGGAGGGGAGAATAAGAGCTCAACTGTGACCTCGTCACTTGACCGTGGTTTAAGATTACGTAGAGCTTGGTGAGGGGTGAGTATTTTATATCCGTTAATCTTAAGATACTTTCCGAGGCTAACCTGTACCGGGATGTATTTATACGTTAACATAAACTGTTTACAAGGAAAACGTACATGTTTTATTATCAGATACACGAATACTAAATTGATTTTTTAGCCGTTTATAATATCGTTGCACTTCTGATAATAATATTAGTACAAATATAACAGATTATATCAAACTGGTAATATTAGCGAGTAAATTTTTATTTAAATCTTCACTGAACTTCCTTTTAAATATAGAGACTAATCGAAGAGAGATAGATAGATGGAAACTTTCACCGTAAACATCAATAATGGTACCAAAGTTTTGGGTAAAGAAATCCTGAAATGAGTTCGAAAAAGGTGCATTTAATAACATATTACAACATTATGACAAGAAAGAATTTCATGTAGCCAATACGATCTTCACACCCACCCACACACGCATATATATATATATATATATATATATATATATATATATATATATATATATATATATATATATATATATATATATATATATATGTGTGTGTGTGTGTGAAATTCTACAGAAGACTGCTTTAAATTGTGGGTAAATCTTTTTTCCTTACCTTTACTTCATTTAAAATTTAATTTGACGTCAAAAGTAATTCTTTATGGGTCCAGAACTTTTGCAAATATTTTGGACAAGTTGATTTTAATGTCCAATGATAGAAGAAAGATGTATTGCAAATTTACAAGAGGCACAAGTGCTAGGACAAAGTTTTGGATGAACTAGGAAGATACCATTGCTTATGGTTGTGATTTTTTTTTTGTCACGGCTGTTCCATTCCCATAGAAAACAGCAAAATTTAGAGTATCCCAATGACTTCCTTGTATAGAACAAATAGAGCATATGACTTCGTACATCATCTTTATATTTGTAGAATATGCTATAAAAACAGGAGGAAAAACATTGCCTATAACGTAGAATTTATTGAACTAGTCAATAAACAGGAACCCCTCTGTTAAATTGTGTATTTGTTTATTGAATACACAATATTTGGATTCGGGAGATATATTTTTGGCATCTATCATATAAAAAGCAACAACTCTTTACGTAATTATTTAGTTTCGCCTAACCATAAATACTGTAAATTATATTCTACTTCATATTCCTTGTAAATAGATTCTCAGGTTTTTAAAACATAAAAATCAAAATGTATGAGGTTCTCAGGACTTGCCATGGTTTCACTTACTGCTTAACAGATATAGATCGCTTTTCTCGTTGGCCAGAGGTCATTCCTTTGCCAGATATAACCTCAGAGGCTATTGCTAAGGCATTTTATTTTTACTGGACAGCGTGATTCGGTACAAAAATTCGTATTGTTAGCGACCAGGGAAAACAATTTGAATCTTCACTATTTCGAGCTTTTGTTTCTCTTTTTGGTATTCAGATTCACCTAACTTCTGCATACCATCCAAAATGAAATGGTATGGTTGAACGCTTATATTGATCATTAAAACAAGCTATAGCAAGCTTATCGTACCATAACTAGGTTGATACACTCCCACCAGTACTTTTGGTATCTGTTTACAGAGAAATCTCAAGGTTTCGATTGATGAGTTGTTGTACAGTGAGACACTTCGACTGCCTGTTGACTTCTTCTATAATACAACTCTTACTTCTTTGACCCCAGCTTTCGTGGAAAAGCTACACGAAGTCAATTAAGACGTACGACCAAATGATGCTTTTCGCCATCCTACATCTAAGATTTATAATTCTAAAGATGTAGAGACTTGTAATCATGTTTTTCCTAAACATGATGCAATACGACGATCCCTGCAAAACCACACTATGATGGACCATTCAAAGTTCTCCAAATATTAACTAAGAACTACGTTATTGTAGTTCAAGGTTATGAAAAGACTATGTCAATTGACAAATTTAAACCTGCTTATTTATTGTCTGGGAGTTATTGCACAGATATTTCACCACATTCTACTCCCACGTGTATTAAAAAGACAGTGACTTGTTCTGGGAGAACAGGACATCTTCCGGACCAATTCATCTCCATTTTTTAAAGATTAGGAGAGAAAAATGTGGTGACTCAATTTTTTGCTTAAATTTTTTTTCCTTCTTTGGCAACGACCAACTTAGTTTTTTTTTTATTTTTATATATATAATGTTTCATTAATAAGTATTCCTGTACGGTTTGTTTATAAACTTTTCGGTCTTATGTGATTTGTGTTATACGGGATAAATATTTAAAAATGAAATACCGTGTACTGAATTCTTCAGAAAACTAAATTCACAAGCTTTTATAACTAATAAAGAAAAATTATCTTTCATCCAAATATAACAAAATAAGTGTGGTTTATTTTTATATTGGCAAGGTTTTATCATAAACTGAATGTAATATAATCTAGTTTTTACTACATTCGTAATGTCTTCATACATAGTATCACTAGAAGTCTTGGGGAAAGCAACTGAAAATAAAACAAATGCTCTCCAATCTGAGTTTGCTGTCATTTATATAGATTTGAAGAGAAAAATAGAAAGTTCTTTAAGGTTCTGGTGAAATCTTGAACATCTCGCTTCCTAACGCAGCTAAAGCTTCTAAACTTCGAAAAGGTAAAATAACGTTCTTGTCCTAAAAATTGTCCTTAATTCGCGAAACGGATCGCAAATTTGCCGATGTTTTAACTGATAATATTACACTTTTCCTTTGCCCTTAATTGCTAAATTCCTAAATGCTGCTTCTTAAGATGCAATTTAAGAAGCACTTATTGCACTTTAAGAAGCAATTAAGAAGAGAGAGGAAATACATAAAAAGGTAATGTTTGGATTATTATTGGTAAATGATACGCGGTATAAAAAATAATTATAGCTTTGTAATTTTCCACTAAAAATATATAAGAAACACATTTTTCCATTTAAAATATTTTTCATGTTGTACGTTGATTATGTAATTGATCATTTTCTCTTAAATAGTAATAATCGGATCAATAAACTTAAGATAATTAATGGGTAATTATAAAAATATTGTTATCAATTTACTTGGATATAAGCAAATTCTTAACTCTTAAAAATCTTAACATACCAACATTTGTTTTTTCTATTTGTATATAAAAATCACTTCAAAATTAAATTAAATTAAATGATATTTTGTGCATATAAATTAGACTAACAATAATTCCATAAAAAATGTCCAATGAAAAATTTCATTATTTTTCAGATACAGAATTTTTATGGTAAATAAATATGAAAACCCCTGGCATAAAACCTAGGGACTAAAAAGCCACTAATATATCTTTTTATAAAATTTTAAGTGCTGGCTTGCTAGATATCTAGATTATAATCTCTCATAAAACCACTTTTGTGAAATTGCTTTTACTAAATTCACATTTTTTTCTGAACTTAGAAAAATATTTGAATATTTTTATTTTCATTGAGTGAAGTAAAATATTATTTAAAGAAGTTGGATTATAGTATATTCTATTATAGTTAGTTTTTTGAAAATCTCATTCGAATTTTCATTTTTATATTCCCAAATCGTAAATATATATATACATTTTCGGTATATCAAGACTCAAAGAACAACTGAAAAACATATTTGGCTTATTGTTGAAAAGATTGTGGTGTGGAGAAAAAGAAAAATCATGTTTTAAGTATATACTATTTTTCATTTATATGGGCTGTACATGAATGAATAAATTGTTTTTATGCATTTGCATGAAGTATGAATTTTTAATAACAGAAATGTATCCCGGAAAGAATTAAAAGACAGAAAGTTACTTAAGAAATTTCGTTGTTTTCGAAATGAAGAATTAAATGTAATACTGATATAAACAAAGATCAAATTGTCTAATCTTATTACGATAAAAATGAGAAAGTTATTTATTCAATGAAAATCCTACATGTCAAGATGGCTACAAAAAATTTCAAAATTTTTCAGAAAACATATTATTTTTCATTGTAATATAAAATCTTAATGAATGGTTAAATAAAAAAAAATTCTAAAATTTATTTTTAAACCCCAAAATATGTATATAAAATGACAGCATTATTCTCAGAAACTTTTCAGATTGAACAAATATAGACAAAGCTTTAAATATACTAAATTTATTTGCTGTTATTAAATATATTTACTCCAAATATTAAAATAATACTGTTTTAAAATATAAATATATTAATATTTATTAGATATTCATAAATTTAATATATACTGTCCTAACTTAATTAATTCTTGAAGTGCTTTCATTAAGGAGACAAATTATTCATGTCTTGATATGCAAATAAATTAAGTTTAAACTAAAATATAAATTTAACTTAATTTGCCTTGCAAATTATTTCACAGTAAACATTTATTCATTATTTAAAAGTTAATTGACTTATTTGTCACATTCTTCTTCAATAAATTAAAATTTCATTTCTACTAAATCATTTATTTGAATTAAATGAGATGATTCTTAAGTTAAAAATGTTTGATGTGTGTGTGGGTGTAATTCAATAAACATTTTTATTTGCATTCGGTTTTAGTATCGTTTAATATATAAAGTAGAAATTGAATTTCTTAATTTTTAACATTTTTCATAGCTACAGAAAATGAATTATTTCAAAATTTAATGATGAAAGTAAAACTAAAAAACTTTTATTGATTGCTACTCTCTTTCATATTTAAAAATATTAAAAAAATATTCTTTTTTAATTTCTTTAATGATTTTTTTATGCGAATATTAAAATAAACTTTGTAAGACATAAAAATTCTAATTAAGGAAATATTGAAAGTTAATACGTATTTAAAATATATGATTTATGACATTTAATAAAATCAATAATTGGGTGATAATTTTAACAACATAAAAGAAAATAAATAAAATTTCTAAGTATATTTCTAAACATTATTATTTTACGAATGAAATATTTAATGCATCTAATTTACAAGAAAATAAATTATGTAATTATTTGTATCTAATACATGTAAAAATTTATTATACGTATTAGATACAAAAAGATAAAACATTTCATTGTGTTGTTCATGTACAATAATTTTATTTCATCAAAAAGATACATTTTGCATAGTAAGAAAAACTTTGTCTTATTTCACACATAATTTACATTATTTAGTAAGAAAATAAAATAATGAGACTCAACCATGATGTATTTTATCCAAACAATGAGCATTTCATTCAAAGCATTGAACAATTTTTAAAAATTAAAATGTTGATTAAATTACCTTAGTTAAAAACTTTTATTTCTCCTCCATTATAAATGTAATTTTTTGCATTGATTCCCCTATGAAACTGCACAATAAATTATTTAAGTAAATTGTTTCCATTTGGTTTCCTGTATTTTTTCCGAATGAAAACAAAATATTTCAATTTTATTTAAGATTAATCTATGACTAAGTTAAAAAATTTTATACGTTTCAGTGTTAAATGACTTAAGTAGCAACTAATTAAAATTATTTTCTTATCAAACTTTTATTAATTATACTTTAATACAAAAATGTTTTGGTCAATTTTATTAAGCTTTTCTGTTAATTTATTTGTGTTTTAATTACTATTGAAAAGTAATGAAATAATATTAAACACCAATATTTTTATACCAGCATATTTTTGCTCAATACCTGTCACAGATTCGAAATTTAATTTCAAATATTTAATTCTTCAGAGACTGTGTAAAACTAGAAAATTTTATGCAAATGTGCTTAATATTTAAGTATGCTCATTACAGAACTTGGTATTCTTCATAAGTTAAAAAAAGATATCATATAACATGTAATATCTTTAATAATAATTAGATGGAAAATCTAATTATAAATATTATTAGAATATATTTTTTTAGCCTTATTTAAAATATATCTCGTATTATATAAATCAGCATTAGGCATATAAATTATTTCTGATGGTTTTCCTGTATAATTGCTATTTTTATTATGTAAAGTATAATTCATATATTACGTAAAGTAAGAATTTGATGAATGCAAACAAAGAAGCAACATTTCAGCTGTTATTTACTCTGTATAGAAAATATTGCAAATAACAAAGTCTAAGAGCAATAGAATCTATCTGACATATGTTTACCAGATAGTTTTTGTTCTTTACACTAAGCATGCTGTTTTCGAAAACTGCTAAAGGATCCTTGGTTGAACTGTCTTATGTCTTCCGAAGGAGCTATAGTATCCTTCTCGATTTTTTTGGGCTCTTACTTTGAAGATGATTGAATTTTTTGACTTACATTTATATTTATACTAGAGAATATCATAGCTTTTATTGCTTAACACATATTACATTCTATACACTTAAAATTGATTTGCTGCTCATTTTTTTCACGTGACAACTTAGTAAGCATTTTTTGTTTAAAATGCTTGACAATTTAAATTTTAAAACTTTGTGATAGACCTAATTACTTTGCAAATGATGCTTTTTTGCTTGTAATATCTCTCTCTATTAACCCTATAAATACTTATTTATTCTTAAAGTGTTATGTTAAACGAGTATATACCAATCATTAACAAAATCATCGAAAATTCTTTAGACAGTCTTTTTTTTTCTTTAAGTTTGCGTGCCTTTGAAGCTATGAAATACGAATCAAATGTTATATAATCAATGACTAATGAATTAAATTTAAATGACTTTATGAATAATATGTTTAATGAGAATATGAGTACATAAATGGTATGTTTAATGAAATAAGTTTAAAGTTTATATAGCGCTTCTGGATAATTTGTGGACACAATTTCATTGCGAAACTTCTAGCTGTATATATCCAGTTTCGGATCACTATTTCTCTTTATCCACCAGCAACAAACAACATTTCATCAAAGAGATATTCAGTAATAAAGTTAATATATACGCAGATATTCTTGAATAACCTCTTTCATTAATTCATTTCATTTTACAGACTTCCTCTGTAGTACTGCATGAAACAACTTACTAGACTGAATCCTTTAGCATAAAATATGTGCAGCCTTTTCTTTAAGAATTAAACTTAGATATTACATACACCACTCTGGTTATGTTCATCAATTAGTTGAAATATTATCTATAATTAATGTGTATTCTGCAATCATTATGCACAAACAATTTAAGCGTAGGCGATAAATTTCATTTTTTAAATTTAATTGATTGCTTATTATTCTCGTGCTTCTTAATTATTTTTAATTAATTTCTAAGTTGAAAATTATTCTTTATAGTGGAACTCAATGAAATTACATCCATCAATGGAATTTAAGACAATTAAGATATTTAACAATTCCTTTGATGAATTAACTTTTAAAGTCCAGAGACCTAGTTTTTATATTTTTAATAATTAAGTGTTCTATGAAAACTTTTTTCTCTGAATGAGAAAAAGAAACTTTTAAATGAAATTTCGTTTTACTGTATAAAACTTTTTTTTGTGTAATATTATTCAAATAAGAACAAATATTTTCTGAATATAACTATAAAAATTTGCTTGATATGAATATAACTATATGCTTGAAATATGAATTTAATAATTTCGTTAGTTTTTTTTTAATTTAAAATGTGCTAATGGTTCATTAATTAGCTTTAAACAAATTTTTGCTTTTAAAAACATACACTACTACTAATAGTTGTGAAAATATTATCTGACAGTGAATTCCCTTAGCAGACAGTATACAAATATACATATATTCAACTTATCTTAGATATATTCAGCTTAATTTGATTCCGTAAGAAACAATAAATAAGGATATGAAAGGTTAAAAATAAAAATTATGAACTGCTTAAAATACTATAATTGAATATAATATTTATAGCCGTTCATAATATTTATTTTGAATAATGTAAATATTTTTCATATATTTTATTTTTTAAATTAATCGCAGAAGCTCTTTATTTACATAATCTCTAAGAATAATGATTTGTATTTCCAGCTTATATATTCAGTTTATATAGAAATGTTTCTGATATTTCTTTTTTATAACTTTTGGTGAGATTTCTTATAGTGGTTTAATTTTTATTCGTTAAAAAATAAATATCAAAATGAACTCTGCAGTTTAAAATTATTAGGTAGTAATATGTCTTATGCAACATGGAACTGATGTCCTCCATTAATTCTCACTTAAATATATTTAATATATTTCTGATTTTAAATATGAAAATAACAAATTTTTGGTCGTTTTCTTTTAAAAGAAAACTCAAAAAATATATAGTTGTTCATGACCACGAGGAAATTGTCCCGTTGAAGAGAAATTCTAAATTTAATGTTTCAATGCTGGTTCAAACACGATCTCTATGGTAATTATTTGAAATTTTTCATATAACTTTATATAATTTCAACATTTTTTACATAATTAAAATAATAAAATATTTATAAGGTTTTATTTTTAAACCCATCAATTTTGTAAGTACATCAAATTTGTACTACGTTTTGAAACTATACCTTTGTATTTTTAAATATTATGTATTTTAGATCTGGATATTTTTCCTTATTCGAGAATTTTATACCATTTCAATAGGCAAACATAATAAGTTCATGTACTTTTTATGAACTTTTTTCATAGACATACATTACCTTTTATTCACTTTTTCCATTGACTTCAATATGTTATTCACCAATCTTAAGAGAATATGAAAAATTAAAAATACACATCCTCAGAGGTTAAATTAAAATGAAAAAAATGAATGAATTACATAATTTATTTATATTTAATCATCGATCGATTTTTGATGATTTTTCAAAGCAAATTTTAATTTTGTGAAACCATATATTTTTGTACCATACAATGACAACATTATTTTATATTTTTAAAATTATTTATATTTCAATTAAAGCAATATTTTATTATTTAAATTAAGTAAAAAATGCTAACTTACAATATTATTAAAAAGTCTGAAAGTAGAAGCAGATATTAGATTTCAGACCATAGTGATTTTCTGATGAAATTGAGCTTTTTAATTATTTAACATTTATATTATCATACAATTTATCATTATTATTGGGTTCTTTATTTAAACTAATGCAACTTTTAAAATTTTGAATAGGTTAACCAAAAATTTAACAATACTTATACACTATTCCATTTGATAAACATGGAATATCTAAAGCACACGGATATAAATATTTACCATAGACAATTATTTTCAGACAATAAAAGTCTGTAAAATAGTAATAAAAGATGACAACTATAATGCATTATTTAAAGATAAAGAGTTTGTTGCACATGATAATAATTCATGTTTCTTCCTTGTGTTTGTCTCTTGAGTTTCTCTTTTACATCAGGAATATGATAAGGTCGTAAATCTAAAATTACAGGATAACGAAACATTGTTTCATGAAATTACTAAAATTCAAATCTTTGTATCAACTATAATGCAATATTTACCAAAACAGTGAATCAAAATTTATATTTTTCTAGCAAAGTTCAATTTGTTGGAAATTAGTTTCGGCTTTAGGTTTAATTATTTTACTCTTACATCAAACGCAATAAAGAATGTTTGAAACTATCTTAATTTTATTCTTCTCTTAAGTTTAATGTTAGGCTACATAATTCCTTCTTGAAATAACATTTTTCTCTCTCTTGGGCTTCTTCACATTTTATTATGCAAACATATGCGAATACTTAAGCGAGAATGGCGAAGACTGGAATATAACGCAGATACTATTACGGCTCGCTGTGAAAAATGGTTTTCTGCATTTACATTCATATTTTATTCGAATTTAAACTGAAACATGAAAATGCTTACACATTTTGCGTTCTTCAATTTAATTTCGCCTCAAATTTTGCTTCTTAAGACTTTGAAACTTTGACCTTTAAAAGTAATGATGTTTCATGTACGTTATTGGAATAAATTTCGCTCCTGAAATTTCACCAAGACTTCCTGCTTGATATCATTATCTATTGTGAAAATAGCTCTTGATGACGATAACGGTAAATGTTTAATTTATGTTGATGATATGAAAAGTTTTAAGAATTATTTTTGGAATACTTGCGAATTGAAATGGCTTAAGAAATTTAAATTTTATGGTTTTATTAAATGAAATTTGTATTTTGTTTTGCAGTCAACTAAAATAATTAGGAAGTTCTATAATTTTTAAGAAATCGTAGGTACTAATAAGTAACAAATCTTAAAAGGCTGATACAACTGCCAAAGCAAAAATGTGCTTCCATTGTGTATAAAATGCTGTAGTATAATATTAAAATCTTTTTTATCAAAATGTTAAAATTTTATGAAAAATGAATTTAATAAACAATAAAAGGATTAAAAAATTGATGGTTGAAAATTGGATGAAAAAAAGTGTTAAATTTCTTGAAGGCTTCGTAAAGCCCAAACTAAAGAATTTGCATGAATATTTGAATATCTAAATTTAAAACTCTTGTATGCTTTACTATATATGGGAATGTTGAATCAGCAACCATTTTTTATTAAATTTAAAAAATACAAATAATGTATTGTAACTAATTTTATCAGTATTTGTTGAAATTTACAAAATTTGAACTTCCTTGTTCTTAAATCTTTTCGTCTTATAAAATTATTTCTTTGACAAATCAAAGTTTATTAAATTCAAAAATGTTCAACTAATTTTATAATATAAGAAATGTGGAAAATTTTTGTGAATTTTAAGTTTTTTAATAGAAAAATGACTCATGATGCAGAATAATATGAAAAGTAACTACATTACTATGAATTTCACAGGTAGAAAATCATTAACAATATTTTGACTTAATTTTATGAACCTTTTCAGTAAAATCTCGTTCCCAATAATAAATAAATTCAAATAATTTTGGAATGGAAGTTCTAAAAATGATTATTGAAGCTTCTAATATCTTTTTTCGATGTAACGAATTTTAGCTTTACAACTCATGTATTTGTGTCATGTTTAGTTGGTGCATATTCCTGAAGATTAATTTTAAATACTATGTAAATAACCTTGAAATTGTGCATAATTAGTCTTTGACTAATGTACATTAAAGTAAACTAAACTGACTAAGTTTTCTCTTTCAGAAAGGACAAATTTGTTGAAGCAAGACATTTGAACCGAAAAAATACAACTATAATTTGAATTTTGTTATACATGTCTTGGTGACTGCTAATATCCATTTATTACCTGAAAGTATCATACGGCGATGTTCTTTAGATTGAGACAGAAATACTTCAAAAGTTAATAAAAGAATTTTGTGTTTGTTAAAAGCTTCCTTTCCTATTGATTTTGTTTAAATAATAAGATTTGTATCCAAAATTTCATAAATCTTTTAAAAATAAAATTCTCTTCAATTTCTAAACTTATGAATATTAAGATAAAATTATCACTCTACAAAATGATTAAAAATTCTTGGAAAATTTTGAAAAATAATAATTTGTTAACGAAAACAGATAAAAGAATGCATTCATAACGAACGGATAAAAATATTTTATAAAAAAATAAATAAGACGAAAAAAATTGGATTTTATGCTACAATAGCAAACATTTTCACTAATAGGTAAATTGCAGTCTAAGTGGGGACACTTCAATTTCAGAATCCAGGTGATAAAATAAGAGATTGCATAAACAATGCAATATCTTCAGACTATAATATGATATTACTGAGTGAAAAAACTTAACTATTGAAACTTTTCGAAAGCTTTTAATAACGCCTAAATTTTTGTTTCCAAGTCTGTGTTCAAGATGACCTATTAAGTTAGGGTATGGTTCTCATTATCCGAAGGTAGTAAGTTTGAACCCAACTTAATCAAAGATACGCAATGTTCACTGAAAGTTGCTGGGGCATGTTAAATAAAATATCTTTCAAGTAAAATGATACCTGTGGATATGGCAGAGCAAGTCTCAGGAGGACGTATGCTTGTTCACTGCATCTAAATTATTTCTGATTGATCACTGCTTTTAATTACTGGTAGAAACTAATTCTAGGCTAGAAGCAGGGAAGTATACCAATTGCACACAAGCATTTTTGTCTCTCAGTAGGAGTTTTATTAATAAAAAGTCGTATTCTTGTCCCTCTAAAAAAAACCTTAAATCGCCCATACACTTACCTTATAAACCAATAGCAGAAATCAAAAATTCTTTAACTATCTTTTGCTGTTCTACCATGGCCTCAATCGAAACCAAGATCTTTCACTTCGAACAGCGCAGTCCTAGTGCCATAACTGATTTGCAAAAATTGCTACCCGATAATTTTGATGTCGAAAATGCATTACTTTCTGGAAGGCCGGTGATAAAAATGTTAGTTGATGCAAACCAATAAACAACAACACTTGAGATTGGTGAGAAATAAAATTTATCAAATTCAACTGCTTATGCTCATTTGAAAGATTTAGGTTTAGCCTCGAAGCTTGATATAAGAAGTGTTCATGTTCTCACAGAGAAATTTGTGTCGTCACTTTTACGTCTGGGATACGCTTCTCAAACATCACAAAAATTATCCATTTTTTAGGAGCCTAATTACTGAAGACGGAAATGAGTTTTACGTAACAAATATCTCACGCAACAGATCATGAAGCAAAAAATGAAGAATTATCTCAATGAATTTTAAGGCCAATGTCTATAAAAAGAAGATACTGTTTATTGGTGGGATTTTAAAGCAATCGTTTCTCTTTTAAAGCTTTTACCGGATAAGACAACAATTAATTTCGAAGAAAATCTGTATAATGAACTTCAATAGAAAAGGTACTGTGCTCCAGCAAGATAATGCGAGAAATCATACAAGTTTTATTGCTTAAATGGGCAGGTCGGGCTAAGTATTGGGGAGTCTTCTGCTTGGTCCCTGCTTCTAAATTACGAAGACTACCACGTGGCAGCTTCTAATTAACTGGTAGAGCCAAACTCCTCCCTACGTTATAGGGAAGCATAAGCGTTATTGGTGCAACAACAACAACTTGTATGAGATAAACTGCCACATCCACTATACTCCTCTGATGTCGCACTTTCGAATTATTATTTGTTCTGGTCTTTGTAAACTTTTTAAGAGGGGAAACATTTAATTCAAATGAGGAGATCAAAAATCACATAAATCAATTTTTTGGCAGCAAAAATCAAATTTTTTATGAACGTGTAATCATGCTACTTCCAGAAAGATGGCAAAAAAGAATTGCTAATATATTAAAAATGAATTGCCAATATATAATTCAATAAAATATTCATTTATTATACGAAAATTGTGTTTAATTTTCACAAAAAATGACTTTCCTAACAACACAAAAAAAATGGGTTAAAGTCGATTATAAGAATGCGTAAAACTCCAATTCGGAGTTAAGAGTTTATTGCTGCTTGTACGATTTGTGCTAGGTGATCAAGAAATATTTTTAGTGATCTGCTCTGACCAAAAATCTGCATTGTTCAAAGATACTTGTCTTTCACGTCACTTTCATGATGCTGTTCCATAACTGTTATTGTTGGTCAAATAATGCAATTTACTATAGTATATGGAAAAATATGTTATATCGTAGAATGTAAAAAATTTCTTTTTATAAAATACTTTATATGTTAAGTATTAAGTAAGCAAAAACAGAAATTAATATTGATATTTAACCCCAGACTTAGTACTTATTCTAATGAAAAGATATAAATTGCACACTAAATCATCCTATATGCATTGTTATTCAGTTATTCATAATAATACCATAAACTAACTACTACCTAAAACATTTACCAATAGTACTGGCAGACATAAGTTTAAAATTTAGGATTATAAAAATTATATTTTATAATTTGTACAATTCGATTTTAAAATCAGCAATGGCTTATGTCATAAAATTCATTTTAATATATTCATTCTTCGTTATTAATTTCAGAACAGAATAACTTTTCATGCATGAAAATAGAAGATACAAATATCTTCTCTCAATAAACGAATCATCTAATTTTTTATTTATGTTTTTCGTGAAATTCAAAATTAATTTTCATCCATTTTTTTGTCAATGTATAATAGAATACTTATTTGATTTATAATTTTTAAATATTTTAATCACATCCTACTAAAATTAGTTGCCTTTCAGTTATTTCTGCAATAAAAAACTGTTGCAAAAGAAAACTACTAATTTTAAGCTAGATATTAAAGAAAGGAAGAGAATTAGAATTTAGTTTCCTTAATCTTATATTAGTTATACTCCTATATTTCACACAGTCAATTTTACTGTTCCCACTATTTAAAATTTTTGTTTTTATCGTACAAATAGCAATCTTTTGTTGCCATCTTGCTAAATTACTCAAGAATATAATCTGGCATCCTTAAGTTAAAGCAAAATTTAATGCAACAAGTGCCTTGAATGTTTTTAAATTCAAAATGTCAATTAACAAGAAAGTTTTTCTCTTAAGCGTATCTGGATTTATAATTAAATATTTTACAAATTCATCGTATAAAAATATCATTAATAATGTGTGATTATAGTTAAAAAGGACTTAAATAATGGAAATCTTGTTTGATGCAATCTAATAAGTCAAATTTTGCCATTCACGAATTAATTTTAAAAAAAAGTCATCGAAGTGGGAAATTTAACTTTTTCCTTTTATTTATTAAATATAGGTTTTGAAGAGTTTGGAAAACATTTTGTACCAAAATACTTACAACTATTAAAAGTTCTAAATATTGGATGATCTTGAGAATAAGAAAATCAATGATGAGTTTTAAGAAAGCGTGTTTTTCCCTTTTTTCAAGTTATTTTTCAACAAAGAAGATCCAATATTTCTTATCTGTTGATAACAGATGTGGGATTTTTTTTTCTTTGTTCCTTTTTTATAGCCTAAATCCTAAAAATGAGATCGATAAACGACATAGCCTTAAGCAGATGAATTACTATTTTGTAGAAAGTTTAAGATCATAAAATCAAAACTATAGATATTATTTATATTTTTGATAAAATGTTTTCGAAACAGCATAAATTATTTATAAATATTTATGATCGAATTAAATTTTAAAAAGAAGTATCCTATTGCTTGAATAAACATTTGCATTTAATATTTACACCCAAACATTTCGACATGAATTAATAAAAATATTACGACTCTTATATAAATGATAGATTTATAAAATATTAAACTTGTTAAATTATTCAGATTTCCACAGCTCGCTTTATGTAACTTGAAATTACTTCTTTCTCAATTACTTTGAACTTTTGAAATATATTTTACTCTACATGGCTTAACAAAACATTTTATGCATATTTTTATCACCGAATCAGTTAAATTATTTTGTATCCCATTTTTGAAATCTTGAAATATATTTTCAGAAAATACATTACATAATACTTCTGAAAATATTTTTAGATATTTTGCTTCATCAAAAACAACTTGCTAAAGTGTCTCCACACAGTTTAAAAGCAACTAACTGAACGAAATAATAAATATAAAATATTTTGTAAAAGAAAATTTTCCATTAAACCATAGATAACAATTAGAATTGCTTTAATATTCAAATAACCTTATTAGAATATTGGAATTATCTATTTATACTATACTTTTTTTAGTAAAAATGATATTTTTGAATGTTATATACACAAAGTTT
>JAPDSC010099829.1:0-30346 GCA_026290005.1 Latrodectus geometricus | reverse complement strand
GTATCACATTTGAAACTGCAATTATAAGAAAGACAAAACTTGCATTTCTTTGGCTTTATGCGAGTCTTGTATGCCTAGTTTTTTTAAGACTAGTGATGAAAGATAAATAAAAATATATCAGTTGGATGATCAACTTTGTGTTTTTCACAAAAAAAATATTTCTAAAATTTTGGATCTGAATTAATATCTGACGTATGACTTCGAACGCTGAAAGTAAAAGCCATTCCAAATATATACGCCCATCAAGGGGTTTACTTTCTTTAAAACACTGGTGTCACAATCCCGAGGTACCCCAGTGATCTATCCTCTTCCTTTTCTTCTCTTTTCTCCCCTTCTGCTTTTTTTTCCTTTTCTCACTCATTGTGGTTACCTCTTAGGAGGTTGAGGGCTCCCCTTGAGCAGCTGTCGCCGCTCTGTTGCTAATAGCTACTCTTGGAGACTAAATCACACACATGTTTGCCGTGCGTGGAGACCCGTGTTCCTGGAAAGGAGGCTCCTGGTAATTGAGGCCCCCAGAGACGAACACATTACTTTGGCCTCTGTTTCAGAAACGGGAGGTATCTTGTGGTCCTCAACACATCAATCGGCTTTATGGATCAAGCTATCGGTACATCTACTAGGTGACTCGTTCAGGGATGTACTGTGAGTGTATAGGGACTGACTTGCATCCCCTTGAAGCACTCCGTGGTTGGTGGTGCCGTCTGGTCCCCGAATTTTATTTGATCCTCTATGGATAAAAAAACTTTTTCCTCGCTCTCACGGGAACAACAAATCGTCACATGTAAGGCAAAATTTCTCATAGCTAAAAAGATTGGAGGGTCTTTTGAGTCAGTTTCACCTTTTCTCATTGAAAAGGGTATTACTTCGAATGTTGGTGAAGTAAAATCAAACAAAAAGCTTAGATCAGGTGTTCTGTTGATAGAAACTGCATCCGAAAAGCAGTCTATCCTGATGCAAAGCATAAAGACTATAGCTGTTAGCGTCGAACCTCACGGAAATCTGAATTTCTCACGAGGTGTGATATCCGCAGAGGACTTGTTTCATACGCCAACAGATGAAATATCAGAAAACCTGCAAAGCCAGAATTTCTGTGCTGTCAAGCAAATTACAATCAAGAGAGATGGCATTGTCCTGAACACAAAGCATCTCATTTTGACTTTCGCGACACCAGACTTGACACAACATATTAAAGTTGCTTATATGAGGTGTTCTGTTCGGCCTATCATCCCAAGTGTTTCCAGTGTCAACGTTTTGGGCATTCTAAAATAGCTTGTAGAGGTAAACTTATTTGCGCCCGTTGTTCTGAAGTTGGTCATGACAGTCTTACCTGCGATGCCAAAGAAGTGCGTGTCATTTGCAAAGGCAATCACACTTCTTACTCTCGAACTTGTCCGGTTTGGCAACTGGTAAAAGAAATCCCCACACTTAAAATCAAAAACAATATTTCCTATCCAGATGCTTAGTAACTTCCCGGACTCCAGTAGCTGGTGTTAGCTACGCAGCTGCAGTTAAAAAAATCACTCGGTCATGTAGCACTCAAACAGAAGAATGTTAATGCCCTTCAGTTTGTTTGCACCCACAGGCTACGAAAATCAGGTCTGAACCCGGTTATACCAAAATGTCTGCCAAATCAAAAGCCTTGAAAGCCAGGAAATTAAAACTTGCCAAGGAAGGCCATCGATTGTCTTCCATAACTTCAAAGAAAGTCCTTTTTGCTTTGGATGCAAAGACCATTAAATTGCATCCCTCAGGAACTCAATTTTGAAGATTTATCAGAGATGACTATGAGTAACAGCGATAACGGTTAGTCTATATTCCATTATGACTTCCTTTGTTTCATGGAATTGTCGTAGTTTCCGGCCCCGAGTTGATGATGTCAAATCCATCATCTACTACAATCCTGTATGTGTGGCTTTCCAAGAGACATTCCTGAAGCCCACTATTGGCTCTAAACTACGAGGATTTCAATGCTACAGAAATGATGGTAATACCACTGCAAACGATGGAGTTTGTAATTTTACTTCCAACAGATACCTTAGCACAACACATCAGCTGAGCACTATTCTGTAGGCTGTATCTGTCAAAATTTATACAACATGTCTAATCAATGTCTGTAGTCTTTATTTACCACCAAATGACATCATTCAAGCTGAGGAACTAAATGACTTAGTTGAACTCCCAGTTCCATTTTTATTGCTTGGTGATTTTAACGGCCATAGTCCTTTGTGAGGTAGTAATGATACGAATTCTCGCGGTCGTCAGATAGAGCAGTTCATTTCTGACAACTCTCTCTGTATGCTAAATACCGACGAGAGGACTTATTTCCACGAACCTACAAGGACATTTCACTCTCCTGACTTAGCTATTTGTTCTCCAATACTCTTGCCATTGCTGAATTTTGCCGTAGGAAATGATCTTTTCAACAGTGATCATTTTCTTCTTGTCGTGACCCAGACTAGAGTTAATAATGTGTCCCATAAGCCACCTAATTACTAATCCGGCTTTTCAGAATAAGTATTGGCACTACACTTTCCAATACTTTTGCACAAACTGAGGGTGTTCCTCAGGGTAGCGTTTTAAGCGTAATCATTTTTAACCTATTCATCAGCAACATACTTCATCAATTACCACCTTCTGTTCATAGTAATTTATATGTTGTCGACTTGCAAATTTCATATCAAGGATCAAACATGGATGTAATTGAAAGACAATTGCAAACAGCTGTAAATAATCTCACTGCTTGGTGTGCACAAAATGGCCTTGGCGTATCTCCGAATAAGTGTTATTGAGCTCATTTCTGCAGGAAAACTAGTTTTCATCATGATCCTCTGCTTCACATAAACGATAGACCTATCCCTGTGGCCAATGAGATAAAATTTCTTGGGGTGATTTTCGACAAAAAATTAACTTTTCCACATGTAACTACATCTGCTGAAGAAGTGCCAACGACTGCTCAATATCCTCAAGGGGCTTTCAAATACATCTTGGGGTGCAGATCACCCATCACTCCTTCGAATTTATCAGTCTTTAATTTTATCTCGTATTGACTACGGTTGTGTTTCGTGTGGATCAGATAGATCTTCTATCTTACGCAGAGTGGACCCTATTCACCCTTTCAGAGTCTATATGTAATCTGCCAACAATTACCATTAGATCTGCGGTGGAAGCAGTTGTCTTTTAATTATTATTCAAAAATTATGTCCTTACCTCATCATCCCTTACATTCTTCGATTCCAAAACCCATTCTTAAGAGATTATATAATGCTAGACCATCCAGTATTCAACATTTTCTCACACCTATTAAATCATATCGCTAGTTGTCTGACCTATGTGATGTCAGGTTTGAGTCTACAGACTTTTTCGCACTTCCGCCTTGGTATAATCCTAGCATTACAGTACTCAATGCCTTTGAAGACTATCAAAAGTAGGACACAGCTCCCGCTATTTTTCAATAGCTTTATGCATTTCACCGCTGTCAGTATGTTATGTACACTCCTGTCTACACAGATGAATCCAAATCTGCAGGACACGTAGCTGTGGAGTTCATGTTGACAATACCTACTTCAGTTACAGCCTTCACAAACCCTGCTCCATTTTCACTGTTGAAGCCATGGCTATATACCGTGCACTTCAGTACGTGAGTACAAGAAATATACATAAATATTGTATATATACTGACAGTAAGAGTGTTTTAGAAGCGTTGAAAAATTGTAACTATAACTGCCATACAATTGTGTCCAAAATTTTCAAATTGCTTGATCCGATGTCTCAAAATGGATTTGAGATATTGTTTTGTTGAATACCAAGCCACATAGGATTAGATTGCAATAAGAAGGTTGATGCTGCTACAAGGTCTGCATCTACTTCTATTCTGCCTTCATTTCCATCAATAGATGTGAGAAAAGGATTCAAACATTTTATAAATTCTCTTTGATAGGAATCTTGGAACATGCAAATCTGCAACAAACTCCATTCCATTTTTTCATTTATCATCCCATTACATGTTTTACCTGTACGAATTGATTTTTTTGTATGAATGCTGATTTAACTTAAAAAAAATTTTAATTATTAAAAAACTTAAAATAACAGAATATCTATCAAATTATTTAATCAACAGTACACAGCTGTAGGTTTATTTGGCGAACAGTAAAAGAATGAAAATTAAAAAAAAAAAAAAAAAAGAACTTTAAAGCTTTATTCTAATAGCAATTTATTTTAATAAATGAAAAGTAAAAATATTTAATATTCAACTGAATTATCCAACTATGAACAAAGCAAATTTATTTTGTACAATTAAAGATTTTAATGCAATTGCTGTCGGGAATGTTAGAATATTAATGTATTGCTGCCTCTGCTGTATTTTTTTTTCTAATAATATACTTTTGATTATGTTAAATGCACGCCCTCTAAAGATTAAACCGTGTATATTCCGGTCAACTGAAAAATATTGCCTTGCCTGACTCGAAGGTAGATGTGTAATTCGCTTGATATGAATGGAAATGACCTTTTGTGATTACTTTGCTGTAATTATTTGCAATGTACTTGCGATTAAAAATGTGTTTTCAACATCATTGCAATTCTTTCTTTAACATTATACTTTAAAAAATATAGTACAAAAATTGTAATAAGTAATAGATTAAAAATTTTGAATAAGCAAAAAAGCTTTCATAAATTATGAAGGTATGGAAATGTTTTCTGAAAAGTAACAGACTTATATTAGAAATTTATTTTTAGAACAATGAAATATTTAAAGAATGTGCATTGCTTCTGTTTATAAGTTTAAAAATCTAACTCTTTCATTGAATGCATGTATTAATTTGTATGAACAAAGTTTAATCTTTATATTATGATTGGTGATAATATTGATATAAAAATTAAACCTAATTCAATAAAGAATGTAGAAGATTATAAGAAAAATCTTCGAATTTTAAAGGCAAATTGAAGTACAGAAGACTTAGATTTTAACATACATATATTAATTAAGTCAGTGTATTTTCCACAATTTTTTCAGTAAATTTAAAATTCCATCCTTTCATCTGATTTTAAGCAAAAAACTTCTCTACAAAGTAGTTGAATTTTTTCCTTTAAGACAATTTTGTAAAGATCAAAATAAGTGGAAATAAAGAGTAAAGGGTGCGAAGTCTCGTGAATATGATGGATGGAATAGAACATCACAACTGAGTTTCAATAACTATTGCCGAAGAATCCAAGGCATATGGTGAAACATGACTCTCTTCTGTTTCAATATACTTATACCGCATATTAGAATTAATTTGAATTACTACTATTTGTTTAGATCATTGATTTTACTTAAGCAACATAAATTTAACAAATCATTTCATTTTGACGGTACATAATTTTACAGAAAAAGTTAGCAAGAATTAGATTAGTGTGTAATGTGCAAGAGAGCGAGAGTCCAACTGTGGTTCTTTTCTACTGGTCTTAAACTACAGTCTGGGAGAAAGTTCGAATCGGTGATCAGATGTTGCCATCTGTGGATAGTAATGGTAGTTCCCCACATACTGCCATTTTTGATTAATCTAATAGGAACTTTTGGGATGGCTTAGTATGTTTAGTTTTGCTTTTTGGAAGCTACTCCTGATTTTTAAATTCGTACTATTAGTTCACTATTCACTAGTAGCTTGTTCAAATTCTCAATTGTTTATAAAATACTTATTATTCAATCAATTATGTTCAAATAAATTTTTTTTAACTTGTAGTGAATGACACTTGATGTTAATACAGTTTTTTTTAAAACTAAAATTAATTAATCAAATCATTTAATTAATTCATTTTAGTTTCACAGGAGACAAAAATACTCTATTTTGAAGTAGTGTCATCTGTTGGCATCAACAGTTACTATCACCCTCTTTACATTTTTATATTTATTTTCTTTTATTATCTTGTAAATGAGTCTTTTGAAAATTCACCTTTGCTTAGAAATAAACTAATGAGAGAGATGGTGTGTTGAGAAAGAAAATTTTTTCTAATTTAAAAAACTAAATGAAAATTATTTATAAAGGACTTTCTGCGATTAAGAGCAATGAAAAATTTTCTTTGTAGTGGCAAAGTTGGTAGAGTGTAGGCTTAGAGCTTTCATGTTTTCGGATCGAATCTTGTCGAAGCATAACAATAATTGAAACAATAAACTAAGCAAACGTTTACTACCCTAGCTTCACAAACGGAAAATGCAAAATTTAGCAAAAAGTAACTAAAAGAAATTATTCTTTATTGACCTAAATAGGGAATGCCTTTAACCTTTTTTTTTTTTTTTTTTTTTTTAATTTATTATATGTTTCCCTAATTATTTATTTATCAATTTTCAATGCCGCTACTTTTTACTCCGAAAACAGTGTCTCCTCTTTGCGGCTATAGAGCGAATCGTAATCAGAAATGCAATCCATCAGATATAGTTCAGTTAAATCGTGTGAAACCTTTGCATCAAAAGTTTTTGAAACCAAATCCACAAAACCCTCATAGATATTTTGACATCATAACGTTTCTAGTCACTGATTTTGGAATTAGAAAACGACTTCCTTACTGTTCTTACAGGTACACCTTTCAGTTCTTTTCCTTACTGTTCTTTCAGGTCAGAAAAGCATCTCACATTTTGCTTGCCGTTTGAGTCTTTTGTCTTCATTGTAATAGAAAAACAATGATTAGATGCTTAAAATGTAATTAGTTTTCTTTCATATTCAAAATAGTTTAGAAGTGAGAAAAAATAAATTTATTGCAAAAAATTTTCTACAAATATTTGAGAAATACCAGCGTTTACAATATGTAGACAAGTCAGTTTGTTTTCAATTCAGATCTGTCCTTTCGCCACTATTAGTTATAACTGATTTTAACAAAGTATGAAAACCATTACTGTACTGTAGCAATTTGGAAGATATTTGTCATATTTTCGATTCTTTATTTGATAAGTAATTTAAAACTGCTTAAAAGGTGATTTATTGAAATTGTATTTCTAATGACGAAGTAAAATTTTTCAAAACAAAAATAACTATTGGGTGGTCTAAAAGAAATTCCCCCTATATCTTAGTCCCTAAGTGGTCGAACCGTTCAACCAATTGAAATAAAAGTTTAGATGTAGTTATTTGAATGTAGGGGGCCAGATTGTGATAATTTAAAATAATAAACCTTCACAGTTATGGTTACAGTGACAAGATTTCGAATGGCAAGACCCACTTTTCTCGTGCCCAAATTGATCAGATAATGGAAAAACCTTAAATGGCGTAGGAACGAGACACGTATGAAGTAGCATCGTAAAGAACCAATCACAATAAAAAGAAAGGGTATTGATGCTCTTTGTATAATTCACTGGGGTAAGTAGATGCACCAATTACAGAACACTTTTCAAAACACTGCTTGTGATATAAGCAGTGTGGGAAGATTATTTCTTCATGTTCGTGGTAATCAGTCTCGTTTCGTGCAAAAATGACACTTTCAGGGAAACAACGAGATGATTTGATAAAGCTATTTTATTTGAGTGGAGAAAATTCTACAAATCATAAGCTGAAACAATTCCCACGTTCCGCAAAAAGTGTACATAATTTGGTAAAGAAATTTGAAGTAACCGGATGCACATGTGATCTGGACGAACCCGTATTCCTGTTGAAGCTATTGCGAAAGTGCATTGCTATTACTATAGGTCCATTGCATACAGCAAGAAGTGTTTCCCATCTATTTGGATGTACTGAAAGCCACAGTTCTCCCAATTTTACGTTCAGCTCTGAGGATGTTCCCTTATCGATTCCGGCATGTTCAGTAGTTGGCCAAGGGAGACAACCAATAGCTTGTCAAATTTTAGAATTTTTCCTCGTCAGATATGATGAAGGTAGCAGGTGGCCGCAGTCAATATTATGGACGAATGAGGCACATTTCACCCTAACTGGGAACGTAAACGCGAAGAGCTACGTTCATTGGACGGAAGAAATCCTCAAGGCGTGGCACCAGTTTCTTTATACTATAGATACGTGACTAATTAATGTCGCCGGGACATTCATTCTGAGTCTACTTCTTCGAAGAAGTCACATCCAATGGTATGCAAACGTGCCATACATTCAGATAACTATATCTAAACTTCCATTTCGATTGGTTGAAAGATATTGGGGTTCGTAAAAGTTATTGTCTACGTAAGTAGCCACACCGAAAACTTGTAATTCGAATAAGTTTTTTCCCCTCTCCACTCTTATGTCATCATTGGTTCCTTACGATGCACTTCTTTGCAAATGTTTTACGCTGCCAGTTTACGTCTTACGTGTCTCATTTTTTTCATTTTCTTCTTTGCAAATGTTTTACGCTGCCAATTTACGGTTTACGTGTCTCGTTTTTCCATTTTCTGATCAATTTGCACATGAAAAAAGTTGTGGTAATAGTGACATTCGAAAATTTTGTCACTATTACCCCAACAGTAAGAGGTTTGTTTGAAATTTTCATAATCTGGACCCCATACATTCAAATAACTGTATCTAAAATTTCATTTTGATTGGTTGAATGGTTCGGCCACTAGGGACTCATATATAGGGAAGGTTTCTTTTAGACCACCAGGTACATTCGAAACATTTGAATAGGATAGTATCATTTAACACAGAAGACATTAGACCATGACTTACTTTACGTGCCACAGCCTCATTAGTGAGCACGATAGACCTTCGTAATAGGATTTCGATTAGGCCATGATTAGAACTCGCTACTACAGGTAATGAGAATGTTGACCATCCAAACAAGATTGGTGTTTCGAATCTTTAAAATAGCCAGTTTTTCATTTTAAAATAGCGAACATTTTTTCAATAATAGTAAACATATGCATTTGTAAATTTAAAACGATTATTTGAGCGTTTTCAGTTGCATTATTCTTTAAAAAAATGCTGTCTTTTGTGAAGAACTAAAAATAACATTTCGAGATACATGGGAACAAATTTCAGGCATGTAGCACTCGTTGCATCCTAATATGAAATGGACTTTGAACCATTAAAAACATCCATGCCCGAATGTGGAGAGAGCAAACAAATGTATATAATTCCACCTTTAGATAAACAGTAAATATTTTGAAAGGATATCAGATTTATTCTTTAAATTATATGCTTTTCTTGTCATAATTAAAAAGTAACATTTTATTCAGTGTGTTCCATTTTATTCATTAATTAAATTTCTTTAATTTGCTGAAATTTTGTTTAGAGTTTTTCAGAATTATGGGTTAAATTGTTGATCTGGAGACAGAAGAGCTACAAATAAGGAAAAAATTTAAAAAAAAAGCATACTCTTTATTTACATTAGAATAATAAGAGCCCGAAATTTGGGCTCATGTCTGTTATTAGTTGTTCATAAACCAGAAATGCAATATGTAAGATTAAGATTCGCATACTGCAGCTTTTACATTTTAAACAAAAGTTTCAAACACACATACACCTCAATTAAATGGATTAAAGGGTATGATCTGTAAGAGACTGAAAAAGGATATTCCTCGAATAAGGTTGCTTCATGAGATTAGTATAAAAGGATGTTACATGCTGGCCAATGAAACAGAAACATGGGATTTTAAAAATGCTTGCTTGAGGTATGCAAACTTTTTAATGACGTGAGTTACACGTCGTTAGAAAACTAGCATAATGTGATGAAAGAATGCATTTCATAATGAAGTGAAATGGGGAAAATGACAGATCTTTGAAAAAGGACTTTCTGTTGGCGGTTTAGAGGCGCCTCAATTTTGAAAACAGTAAAATTCACTGAGTTCTCAAAAACCACGTCAAACGTTCCTAAAAGTTGAAATTAGAAATCATAGTCCATGTCTAGAAGATATAACTGTGGTTCAAGCAGTTTTCTAAGAGCATAGTCTTCTATAAATTGTACGGAAGGACTCTAATGTGCTTAAAATGATAAAAAAATCATCCATCAAAGCTTTTCCCGAAATATCAAAACGAACCATGAACAGAGAAATAGGAATATATAATCGACTGCCTGTGAGCACTCATTTCTAATTGAAATGCAAATTTGTTTGGAAAGAAGATGCTGGACAACTGAAGACCGGAAACCAGTAATTGGTCGGTAGAATCAAGGCAGTAAACAGCCATGAAATACCTAGATATTACAGGCACATAAAGTGCATCCTGCAAGGTTGCATTTTTTCTCAGATGACAACGGATATTTTATGGATGAAAATGCAACAATGCATCGTTACAGAAGTATTCAAAATTGGTTCACTGAACATCAATTTATATAAAACTAGAGAATTTCACATTCATTTTATATAAAACTAGAGAATTTCACAATTTGTGTATATTGACGGTTTTGAAAAAATTGTTTTCCTTAAAAGAAAATTTTTTAAAACAAAGTCAAATATTAGGCTTGTAAATTTAAAGGGTATTTTCAGTTTTTTTGCATAGCCAGTTAATTATAAGAAAAGAAATCTCCTTAAATAAAAATAGCAATAAAATTTATTAAAAGTAATCATAAACCTATAAAATTCAAATGCACACTTGTACAATTTTATAATTCAAATGAAATCAGAATGGTGAAAGTTGGTAACTATGTTACATCATAAATACATGCCATATGTACTCACATATAAATAAAGCATATTAATAAACATCGGGGAATTTTAATATTAAATGTATTATTCATGCAGAAAAGAATAAAAAAAACTTTATTCTTACTATTTTTATTTATAATAGTCCAATCATTTCCAATGATGAAATTAATGACACATTGCCAATAACTAAAATAAGAACTTTAGGATTTATTTGGCGATTTTGACTGTGAATAAGAATTTGAAAGAATCAAATAAAAATTCTTTTAAATTTTATACATATCTTTTAATTTTATCATGTTAAAAGCAATATAAGCAAAAATTCATTTAAACCAGGAGGGAAATTTTTTTTATCAAAAATATTGCTGTTTCATTGGAAATACCGCTGCAATTCATGTGACAATTTGCTTCGTTGAAAATTTTTCTTAAAAGTAAGAGGGGAGGTCAATTTATGTATGATAAAATTTGACTTTCTGAAGGTAAAAAACTGAATGTTATGTTTCTTTGTATATTCAAATTGATTCTTTTCACAAATTAATTAATTTTTCAGGCATATTTCATTATTTATATTACTTGGGTATTAACTGATAAAATTGTATTTGGATTTACTCACAAACGGAGTGTGTATGAATTTGTATGTATCTAATAAGATCGGTAATTATCTCTCTCTCTATATATATGTAAAAACCACAGTCAAGAAAACAGATATGGGTATTGTAATTCTTGGCCACAAAGGGGCTGTTGTGCCACTGTTTAAGTATGTAAAAGAAAATCATAATTGAATAAAATAATAGTCCATTTAAAAACAAATTTAATACAAACATATACAAGGTACATTTTAAAAAGACATTTTTTATGCCTTATACATTTTATTAAAAGGTTTTATCTCTCATGAGCTGTAAAGCTTGAATGATCTTCCTTTTTAAAATTCAGAGGATCTTCTGTCATTAGCAAACCACTTTCATACAAAGTTCTGACAAAGCTAAGCTACATTAAAAGAAGTTATTTTTAAGCAAAATAATATGAAAATAAATATAACAATTGAAATCACAATTAACAGAAAATAAATGAATCACATAACTGAAAGAAATATGCACTATCAAATTGAAATTTAAAAAGAACCCAACTTGAGTATAAATTACATGTTTATAATAGGTTGGGGGGAAAAGAAATCAATTTTTTTTGTTTTGTTTTAACTTCAAAACTTTATAAAACATGCTTTGGATTTTCTTTGTGGAAATGGTTTAAAACTGTTTTATGACTGATCTTTTGCTTTTGGCTGATGTTATAATTGATAACATATCGGTCAACGTTAATCATTTCTGTGATTAAATCAACATTTTCAACAAAAGACCTACCTATATGAGATGTATCTTAAGCATCGTAAATAACTGAACATAATGGTTTGAAATCGAAATGGCACATAATTGGCTGTTACAGTATCATGATATATACACCTCCCATAATTTTAGCCTAAAACCATATATTTTCAGCTTTTTTTTTTTAAAAAAAAAAAAAAAAAAAAAAAAAGTACTAAAATTTCTTTGTTGACTTTTATTTGTATTACCCAGTAACTTATAGCTGAATGGACCAAACAAAAACAGAACGAGAATTTTTAGCTTGAAATACCACCTTTTCAATGAGTGTATATCTGAAATTGTTTGATTACTTTTATCCCAACAAAATGACCCATGAGAGTTGGAAATTATTAGAGATAAATGTCACATAAACAAGACATTGATATAGCAGATAAAGCATTTATTAATTTTTATTTGCTGTAAAATCACAACTATTAGCAGCACCATTCAATGAAATAAATTTTAATAAGATGTAATAACAGCCTCTAAATGCTTTGAAAAGTAATGGCATGAAGATTTGATAGATAGATATTATAGATACTGCGAGCACTCTGTCATTCTAAAAGCTATAACCGTGTTGAATTCTCTTCCAGGTACAGTCAGTGTGTACTCCATTGTGTGATAATCTGGAAATACAAATCAAGAGTGACATAATTTTTCATTATTCATTCTTGTGCTGTATGGACAAAAGCAGTTTTGCTGAAAACTTAACAACATAAATTTACAACCATATCTTTGCTATCTTCAAAAAGGAAACATGAAGACATCATCTTTTCAGTTCAATGCTTTCAAAACCATTGTAGAAATTAACCACATTTGAAGTATAATGGTGAGTTTTTTTTTTTTTTTTGAAGTAACTATGTAATGACCAAATAATTTTAGCATTTCTTTGCTATTACTGAACATATATTCCTTTTCCTAATTAAAACCACACTCTATATGTCTATTCAGTTGGATTTTATATAATCTAACTGAACCAGAATATTTTAAACTCTTGTTTCAGATAGCTCAAGAAGAACTTAACTATGGTCATTTGATATACCATGATATTAAAAGACAAATCTTGTTCATTTTGTATAATCTATAATTTGCAAGAAAGGTGCGTTTAAATATGATAGTAAATTAATATCTTATCAAATTACATTTTCCTAAAAATGCTTGCAAGATCTACACAATATCTTCATTTTAGATGGAATAGTTACTGAATTTTTACACCTAGAATAGTTAAAATGCTGAGTTTTATCTGCTTTAAAATAAAATTCACTTGAATTTTAACAAAATTAGTTGCCTCCAAACAAATGCTGTAACTTTTTAGAGTAACCTGCAAACAACATCAGCATGTTTCCCCATTTTCTAGATTGGTCACCCTTGCCATTACAGAATATTTCTGTTACTGAGTTTGCTACTTCAGATACAATTTTAAATTAATGCAGTTGAATATTTAATGATGTTATTAAATATTTGTCATCCCGAACAATTAGAAATGCATAAATTTTAGTCCTACAATATTTTATCTTTTAAAATTCTGAACTTCACCTTAGGTCAGAGAACAAAATATAGTGAAATATTTGATACTATGACATATAATAATCTTAATGAAACTTACCTTAGCAGACTTCTTATTTATAGGCAAATTATAGACTTCGACAAAGTTAGGAGCATGTTTCAATAAGAAAGTAAATGCTGGTACTTCTTCTTCCAAATTTATCTCAACAAATGGGTGATCTATGTCTACACCATATTCAGGTAAAGGACGGGGCTCCCTTTCATTTTCAAAAGTATGGTATATTTTTCCAATGCCTTCTTCTATCACAAGTCTATAAAATATTAAATTAATACTGAATATATTTGAAATTTATGTCAAACAAATTAATGGAAAATTTTAAAAATGCACACTATAGGTTCAGTAACAAATGTGCCTGTAATGTAACAAAATTTTGCTAGTTAGTATAATACAAATTCTGTGCTCAAATAATTCTCGTGCAAAATTAAAATTATTGCTCATATGAAAAAATTGATAAATAATAGGAAATTCAATTTAATTATTCAATTTTAAACTATTATAGCAGAATTGAATGAATTTGTGATATTTATATTTCTTATAAAACATTAGAGATATTTTCCTCTGAACTTCTTATTTCAAAATTTTAAGAATAGATAAATATACAATAATGATCATTATTATAAAATGAGGTAGTTTCATTGTTACAGTATATAAAAGTTTACTTGCAATGGTAAACATCAAGCATTTAATTATTGATTTCATGTTAAGAATGCATATATACCTTTGAAATAATCATGAAAAATTACGAATTTTAAAAAAGTAAAAATTAAGGAATATATATTAGAAAAGAATTAAGTTGACCATATGTATTTTTCATTTCTAATATTAACTTTACTTTATACATTTATATATAAGTAAAATAAAACCAGAATATTTTAGTTTCTAATTTTCTATAACTTTAAATGGTTATACATATTTGCTTAAGATTAATGGTTCCTTTCATTTGGCGAGAATAAAAATATCTTCCCTTTTATCATAACAATAAATCAAAACTTTTGCCAAAACATTATAGAGAGTTATTCTAAATGTTATGATTTCAGAACAAAATAAGATATATAAATAAAATTGTTTATTTTGTTATACTTAAAAAAATGTATATAATGTAATGTATTCAAGATTCTACATTATCATCAAATTGAGTATTTTCTCAAAATAATTTAAACTCTATAGCACATTAAGTGAATGGATAGTAAAATTATACTTTTTTATAACTATAAATATTATTTCACATTTTTAAATTATTTAATCAAGCTTAATGCCTTGAAAGAAAGTTTTTTTTCTTTTCTTTAAAATATTAATAATAATAATAAAAATTATACTTCCTTTCCTACATTGCATACGTCTCAATTAAGGGGAAAAGAATGAAATTGTTTTCTTTAATAACAATCAGAATATATAATTATGTTAAAGCATAGTCAAGGTTCTACATATTTTTGTAACGAAATTTTTTTAAAATTTGAATGAAATGAAAAATTTACGAAGCAAAAATAAAATCAATTCAAAATAAGCATGACCAATTTTTTTAAAAGGACATTATAATTTTGTTACAAGTGATCTGAATATATATAATATTAAAAAAATGTCATTATTTACTTTCAATGAAATATTCAAAAGAAAAATGGAATTTTTAGATTAAATAATATAATTGTTAAAGTTAAAAATATAGGAAAGCACAGCAACAGCTTGATATGAATCATTACAATTAAATAATTGACAAATACAGTACTAACTAGTGAGTAACAGCCAGGAATATACAATATAAGATTTGAAAATTTAGGAAATTGAAGATAAAAGGCATTTTAGGAATTTTATGTTATGTACATATGTGTAAGGCATTTCAGGAGATATATGATGATTTTATGTTTTATATTAAATGAGAATTTTATATAACAACTTGCATAACATAATTTATACCAGTAAAGATTTATTCACAGTAATCTACCACAAATGATATTTTTTTACATTAAGCAAAAAATAAATGTAAACACAAATTTGTTGAAAATTTTTTAGATGATATTTTTTAAAGGAAGTTAGGTAATATGTTTTAGTTTTCCGTTCATTAAGCATTAGGGTTACACATACAAATTATATTTAATTGTATTACCTTATATTTCTCCTTCTTAGAAGTTGAATTCTTGTATTTAATTTCGGATATACTATTTGTTTCACAGCTCCATTCTTCCACTGACTCCCATTACCATGGATACTATGACTTTTCTCAACTAGAAAAATTTCAAATTAATTTAAATATAATTAAATAAAAACAATGCTTCACTTAAAAGGCTACACATCATATAAGTTTTATTTACTAAAAAAATTGTATTTGCGTATTAGTGATACCATAGTTAATTTTGCGCCAAAATTTAAGAAATATGCTTAAACTATAGCTAAAAATATTCTTTTACTATTTATGAAAAGTACTTAAAATTATAAAAAAAAAAAAAAAAAAAAAAAAATCCTAATTATAAGGTTGATTGGTTGGGTTTTGTGACCCAAGGTCCGAAAATGGACAAGCTGCACCATCCTAATTATAAGGAAGCTTAAAAAGCTGCAGTAGTGCTAATGCATAAATGCCAAAAAAATATCTAACATACTTAAAAAAAAAAGGAAATTAGTTTTAATTAAAAAAGGAAATTAACCCCTTGAATGCCGCGGGCGTATATATACGCCGCGCTAAGCCGATACGTTAACTGCCCCGGGCGTATATATATATATACGGCTTTCGGAAATACACTTTTCTGCAATACTCTGCTATTAGTAAAGCTTGACCCATGGCTTTGGAATGCAATAGAATGTCCTTGATATTGTTTAAAAGATCTGTTGTGATGATGTTACTTCTATTTCAAGCGTGCCTCTTCTTTTCCACCGATACTCGCATAACTGCGATCGCCTGTGTGAAAACGGTGGCACTGGGGAGCGAATCTCGTAAGTTTTCCTTGGCAGTTAAGGGGTTAAAAAAAGGGAAAGCAGTAAAAAGTAAGAAATTTATTTTGTTCTAATAAATATTAATGGATATTTATATATTTAAATAAATTTTTGATAATTTGCTGAATAAATAGTTTAAGGATTTCTTGTAATACAGTTGAAAATTAATAACAATATGACTTAAATAATTAAAAAATTCATTACACAAAATTTTAAATTGTAATCAACAATTATAACCGAACAGTATTCTAAGCTATTAGGTAGGCAAAATCATTACTTAGAACAATACTATTCAGTAAGATTACATAATTTTGCTGGACTAGAAATGAATATGAAAAGAATATTCATTCAAAATGATATGAAATACTTATAAATATGCAGTAATGCAAAGTAACTTTCTAAAATGTTTTTTTGGTGTCTGAAAAAAAAAATACTAATTCAAAATGCAATTAATTCTAGGATTAAGCTTTATTCAAATAACTCAAGTAAATAATCTATTTTCCCTCTTTTCATAACCTATTGTTTTCAATTTTCGATTTTAAAATCAGCCAGAGATCATACTCTAAGTGAAACTTTTTTATGCCAGTATTCTGAGTAAACAAGCAGTAAAACATGTGATACGAAATATCAGAAGGTGTGCATACTGCATATTGTAGCTTTAAAAAGTGGCTGAAGCTTGTATAAAAAATGAATTACATTAAATCAGTTAATGAAACAAATCCAAACAATACACTTATAAACGTGCCAAATAAATTATGACATTTATGCTCATTTTCCATTTTATACTTTTATTTACATTTTTTTAACATTCACATAAGAAAATTTAGAAGCAGTGTTAAGTTTCTTTTGTAAGCAGTTTTAAGATGTAAGAAAATTTTTCAAAATCAATCAGTAGAAATATGAAAAACACATTGACTTACTTTTATTTAAAACAGGAGGAAGGGCAGTGTGTAAAACTTTGAGGGCATGAGTATCAGCTCCTTCATCAGCAGATAAATATGAAAGACAACGTTTGGCTAATCTATGAAACTCCCTTATAAAGTTGGTTCGCTCCTCAGAGAAATTCTACATGGAAATATTATAAAACAAAATTAGCTAGTATTTAATAATAAACACACTTGATTAATTTTTTCCACATACAAAATATATTTAGTTTTCAATTCAAATCAAACAAAGGAAAAGGATTTACCTTCTTTAATGTAAAAAATTAAAATTTTGAGGAAATACCAGTTTAGCAATGCTATTCTTCAAGACTGTAAATGAGTTGTCATAAAGTCAATATTAGAAAATTTTCCACCATACCTGCAGAACTGAATTCCATTGAGAAATAATTTGAAATTATATTATGTGCAACTTAATTTTTATCTGTCTTAAATTTATTTATTGATGAAGAAATATTTTAATTGTCTTTATTAATAGTTTTCTTCATGCAATAATGTCAATACTTTTGAATAATTACTGCAAATAAAAATTTTTCAAAATTATAAGTATAAATCACTTTGCAAAGGATTTGTTATGGAAATATATTTTCATGGATATTAAACAACAAAATAATTCAGAATAATATTTTAATAAATAATTATTGGAATAATAATTTTTTTTCTGTAATTTTTTAATTTAATTACTTATTATTTGAACAATGTTTGTTCAGTAAACAATGCATCCATTTTAAAGAATTTTTATTCAAATATTTATGTTTCATTTTTTTATTAATCAATTTACACTTTTTGAAGTTAATTTAAAATTATTTATTAATATTTATATTACTATGAAATTTTACTTTTGGTTTTTACTTTCCATTCAATAATTTTCTTTTAAGCCAACTTATGAATATTTTCAAAATGAGCAAGTTTTATAGTTGGAGAATTTTTTTTTAATTTACAAATTTAGGTTATGAAGGTAAAAAAAAAAAAAAAAAAAAAAAAAAAAAAAAAAAAAAAAAAAAAAAACAGAGAACTAAATTATTTTTAGCACTATCATTTATATGGATTTAGTTAAATTTCTTCAATGAAAATCCATAAACAGCAAAAATATAACAATTAACATGTATATAAATAGATACAAACCATATTAGAAACAGCAGTACCAACGTAGTCAGCATAGTCTTTTGGCAATGATTTTCTCAAATCAACTTCGTTAAGAATGGCATGATTCATAGCTTTGCCCAATGCCTACAAAAAAATAAATAAATAAATAAATAAATTATTTTACGTACAATGTATTATCATTGAGCAAACAAGTTACACCAATAAACTTATGAACTATAATATCACACATTCTATATATTTTAGGTGTCATGTAAAATATTTATGAGAAAAATTAATAAAGATAAAAAAATAAATACTTCTAAAATTTCAAATTAAGCCATGAATACCTATTACATTTTTAATATTTTTTTTTTATTTAGCGCATAATTTGTCAATATTTCTGGAATATATACTGATTCAAGAATCAAGTTTTCTTATCTCATTCTAATTTTTATAGAATCTAAAATTCTGGTTTGAAAATATAAATAAGCACTTTTGACAAATTTTTAAAAAAAACTGATGTATAATTTTTCAATGTTTCTATTTCTAAATATCTGTTTTAAAAAAGACAAATTCAATAAAAAAAATTTTTATTTCACTATTCAAAAATAATTTGCCCTTTTAAATAAGTAACAGATAAAACACATTAAAAAATATTTTCATTTTAAATAATTAATGCAATCAATAAAAAAATATAAGATAACATCAAATTATTGCAGTAAAATGTAGAAAATATTTTGTCAACTGAGACTCATCAAAAAATATTCAAAATGGTAAAAACAAAATGCTTTTGCTTTTAGAACAGTGTTACACTTAAGAAAGTACCACATGCAACCTTTTGTCTTGTCTTAGCACACAGGTATTTGGGGAATAAAGCATTTCTGCTACTATTTATTAAGCATTTTACACCAGCCCCAAATTCAATTTTGACAGGAAGTACAGCTCCTTGTCAAGCCACAAGAGTTCATTTCTCCCTTGACCAGATAATACTAGATGGCAGCACTACAAGTTTCCTCACACTACTGTCAAGCCTGAAGAATTCATTTCCCCCATTCAGATGACACTAGATGGCAGCACTACAAGCTAGCATGGATCTTCTATTTTTTGTAGCAGAGACTAAGTAGAAGTCTCTAAACTTTGGTGTGCTATCCCTAAAGGTATTAATTAATACTGGGAACTTGGAGGAATTCGCGATCTTGGTATATTTAACGTGCCCCAGTCTCCATTAGTGAACATGGTGATCTTTAGGCGATCTCAGGATCCAATTCACTTCCTTAGGGTAGAGAGAACAACACTCTCCTGACTGAGCAACCATGGCTCAACATGCAACATTAGGAGAATTGAATGTTATTTGCAATAGACAGTTTTTATGTTCGCTTATTTCACAACAGTGTATCATTAAATCAATGAATAGGCATTAACTTAAACATCAAACATGCTCAAGTATTAATATCAAATGACATGCATTTTGTTTTAGTTTTACAGAAGCACCTAAAATCTTTATCTTATAATCATTTTCCTTAATCAGACACAATATTAATTTTTTGATCATTTGAATACAATAATAAAAAAAATCTTTCAGATATCCCAAGAGGGGTAATTTTGCAATGAACAAAAAAGAAAATACTCATTTTTTTCCTTAGTGTTCAGAGGAATATCTATATTGTGATGAATTTCAAACTTTCTTTTTATGACCTAATTGCTAAAAGGGAATCTTTGAGAATAAATATCTTATATAACAATCAGTAAAATCTCTTTTAATAGAAAACTACAATAATTTTAATATTTATCTTAAAAGTGGGGAATGTAAAGAATATTACTTAGAAGCCTTTAATGAGACAAAAAACAATCAATTTTCATACAATCAAAATACTTTCATCCACTAATTAATGTCTTCACAATTTTTTGATAACATTTAATCATTTTAAAATATATTTTCTTAAAATAATATTTATTTCAATAGATTATTCAATTTCAGAAAGTTAAATAAGTGGAATGAAATATTACCAGGATCAATTTTCATTTATGTGACAAGAAAGAATTATTTACATATAAATTTTTACCTCAGGTAATAAATGGATAAGCTAAACGCATATTTCAATGAATTACTAAAGCAACAAGAAAAGAGTATTATTCTACTTTAGAATCATAAATAATAAAATAGTACCTCAACCAGAAGATCACCCCATGTATTCAGTTGATTAGAAGAAAAGGTCAAATGCAAAGAATAGTCATCTTCTTGTGTTTCTGCCTATAAAGAGTTTTGAAAAAAGCATAAGTGACAACATATTAAACTTAATTAGCTTTCACATTAAAATTTACAGCAGTTAACATTCAGAATTTATGTATTCTCCTGTATATATTCCACAGATTATGTGTTAAGATATTTTCCATCAGAAAAGCTAATAAAAATTTTTGAAAGAAATGTTTATCTCATAAAACAGATATCAGTGCTGAAGACTTTCATGACTTAACAGACATACTTCAACTATATCTAATTTTATTTATGTCAAAAGTTTTATCTAATCAAGTTTAAGGACAAATTCAGTTTCTCGTATTAGGATTTACAACTACAATCTATTATTTATAAGCATCATTTTGCATTCTCTTGACAAAAATTGTTGTTCTGAAAATATTCAAGGTCATGTTTTCTCATGTTAGAACAAAAGCATCTAAGCTACAGAGTATATTTTAAACTAAAAATTAAAAAGAAATAAAAAAATGTGCTAATGTAAGGCGAATACAAAGAAAGCATGGGCAATTTTGAAGGAAAAAAAATGTCCAATGCGTGATTCCAAAACAATATCTTCTTTCATTTAAACATAAATGAAATAAATATATTTTAAAACATGTATAGCCTCATTTTAAATGCTATAAAAATCTGAAAAAAGATAAGATTTACAGGAATCATCGCTCTTGGTGATAGATCGACTGCATTTATTTTAGGTTTTCACACTTGGCGATGAGATAAATCTAAATAGAATTCAACCAGATATTGCACACAATATTTTTTTACTAAGCAATTTATTATATTTTTAACCTTTCCATTTGGAAACACTACATTATCCGCAGTATATATTTTGCATTATTGGGTATAACATTTGCTGTGGTTTATGGTTATTTTACTTGCATTGTGGATCATATAGAAGAAAATCCAGTATTTATTTTAAAAAATTAATATTATGAATATAAAAACAAATATTTGGGTAAATATATTATCTGTTTTTGTACTTCTAAAAGAAAAGTTTATCGGCAATTGATACAAATAAAACCATACTTAAATAAAATTTAATCTTGCAGCATTTTAACAATATCAGTTTTTATGAATTCATGTGAAGTTTAAAGAAATAAAACCATAGACATTTAAAGCAAAGATTTGAAACAAACGTATATTACCCTCTGTTTTAAAATATTTATTTTTATTCCTTACCCCTTCAGTCAGTTTTTAACTTCAGTTCAAATGTTTTAAATAGAATTTTAAAATATTTTTATCCCCTACTTCAAAAATTCATCAACTCTTCTCAAATTTTAATAAATATATTACTTGACTAACTTGAAGCTAAATTAAAATTCAGATAAATATATTTTTTTAATTTATTCATTTCATTTTTTTCTGCAATAAATAATAGATACTCCAAATTTTATTAAATATTTCAGCATCATTGTCAAATATATCAATTTCAATTTTTTTTAGCTTTTCCAGAAACAACTGAATTTTTTTTACTTTAAAATTGACTAAAATCAATTTTAAAGTCAGTAGCTTGTAAGTAGCAGAAATAATTGATCTGAAGCAAAAGAGTAAAAGAAGTGATTTAATAACAAACTTAGATTTATATTATGAGGGTTATTAATCTTTATAAACTTCCAGTCTAATTATTCCTGAAGTGGCAGCAACCTTTAAACTTTTTTTTGATAAGGTTCAATTGAATTCAATATATATGTACAAATGTTATTTTCCATACATGCATTCATGCTTGTTTTAATATGACAAGAAAGCAAATATTTTATCTCAGAAGTAAAAGATTGTGGTAATTTATTTTTGTATAATGATTCCAATTTTTCTTAATTTCATTAGAATACATACTTAGTAAAAAATGTGTTCATCTTTGAATGCTCACTGATAACATGATTCAAAAAGACATACTGGAAAAAATGTAGCAATAGAGAAGCATATTTATTATTCGAAATACAGATATAGTATTTCCGTTACAAATACTTATGGTTTTGAGGTAAAATTTTATTATTTTTAAAAGTGTCAAATCAATTAATTGTAATTTAGAAGCCACAGAAAAAGCTTTCTAAGAAACAGCTTTTCGAATTTCATAAAGCAAAAACAGAAGTCTTGACAAAATAAAATTTGTGATAGATTTATTTTCTTAGCTTTGTATTCAAGTACTACTCAAAACATTTCAATAAAATTTAAATATGCTTTCTAAATTAATTAAATGAAAGAGAGAATTTGTATTAAATTTAAATCTTATTTATTCATAACAATTCGCTCTATTTTATGCAGCTGCACATTTAGCTAAGATGAGTCAATAGCAGTAATAAATATTGTTGCAAATAAGCTAATAAAGGGGAAGAGAGACACTTACTATCATGTTTTATTATTGGCTTAGAATAGCAGAAATCTAGATAATCAATCTAGACTTTCCTTAATACAATTAGAAAGTACTAGGGTGATTAAAATATTCAGAAGACAATGAATATTCAATTCAGCAACAAATATGACATAAGGAACATGTCAGCTTAAAATTAACAGTGAGAATCAACTCTCAAAATCGGTTTATTCCAGGATCTTACATAATTATGTGTCCTCGCCAATAAAAATAATTTAAAAAATTATTAAGCAAAGAAATATAATTTAATGTAAAAAAAAAAAGGCTCCATATGACCAAATTATATTTTGTTGTCAAAAACAATTAATAGTCATCAATAAATGGATTTTACATTATTAAAATACATTAGTAAGTAAAAACATCTTTTTAGATTATAATTTCATTTATAAAAATACATTTATAACACTTTCATGCACCCATAAAAAATATTGTTGTGTTAATTTATTTCAGATTTAATTGGAGTGTTATCAGTTAATTTTGTAAGTATGTATCTTTACATCACAAATATTATATTCAAACTGTGAAAAAATGACATGTCATGTTTTTGAAAATTTCATTTTTCATAACTAAATCATAAGGAAAAATTAATATTAAAAAAATTGTATTTTAATAGACAACATTCAACAATATTGTATTATATAAGAACTAAAAGAGTTTGTTAAAGAGCAAATATCCTTAATATTTGATTAGAATTAACTGTTTTAATATCAAAATCTTTTTTATTCTACAAAAATTATTAAACGTTTATACAATTTATTCTTAAAACTACATAATAATGAGTAACTTAAAACTACATAATAATGTGTAATAGCTTTCACTTTTAGTAATTTTTCTTTGAAATACAAAACTAATCTAGAATTAATTAAATACAAGTTTATTACTTGATGTACGTATCCACGTGGGATGTAAAGAAAATCTCCAGCTTTAAGAGTAATCTCTAATAGTGGATTACCAATTTCATCTGGAGTAAAGTCCTCTGTAAAAGTAATTTTGTTAAGTATTTAATAAAACATTATTTAACATAACTGCAAAAAGAAAAAACTTCTTTAAATATTGATTTTTAAAATAAGAGTTATTTTTTTTATATTATTATGTACCTACAAAAACTACACAAACCTTACAATATATTGGTAAAAATCACTTTAACACATATAGAAAAATATGACGTTTAATTTAGCAATTAGTTCCTACTAAATATACAAAATATGCATCATTCATCTAAATTCAATATTATATTATTAAACTAAACTCCACAATAGCCATTTTTTCCCTATAGCGATATGTAACAATTTAAAGTTATATTATTTTCAAACATTAGAGACAATTATTTATTTTTTAAATTAAAAGATAAACATTTTTCTGATTTTATTCTTGAATAATTAATTTTTTTACTCACAAAATAGTTGATAACTGATTACAATTACTTCATAAGTAATGATTTACTATTACTAAGTAATAACTTACTTATGTAGTAATAATGTAACTTGTAGATATATAGTAGAAAATGCTATTGAAATAAATATAAGTATTTATGCTAAAAATATTTTTGAATTAGCAAAATTCAATCATGTTTTATAGGGTAATTAAATAACAGAAAAATTATTCTGTATGGACATTATTTTATTAACCATAAAAAAATCGCCCTTTACCCAGTAATAATTTTAAACTATAACAAGACCTTATTTTTTTAAAAAAAACCAAAATAATCTGTGTATAGATATATAATAAATAAACAAATTTTTTTATAAAATAGTACATAATAGCAAATTGAGACATTTAAGTTAACAAAAATAAGGAAAATGTAAAAGTTTATGCCATTTTAAATTAGTTTAAAATTACAATATGTATTAAAAGAGAAAAAAATTTGTTTGCTTTTCAATACTTTTGTTTAAAAGGTTTTAAATATGCTTAAAATAAAAGCAATTTTCTAATTTACTAATACTAAATACATATTTTTACTAAACTAAATTAAAAGACATGCTATTAAGAGAAGACAGAAAATTTGAAATGCTTATTTAACATATTTTATACTTTGAGAAAAGTAAGTTTGTTTTGAATCCTTTTTATTAACTGATAAAAAGAGGTTTCAAAACAAAGAAACTTATGATATTTCTTTGTTATAATTGAGACTAATTCCTTTTTTTAAAAATAATTTTCCACTCTTTTGAATTGTCTTAATTTGTCAAATCTTTCGAAAATTTGTTTCAAGAACTGCATACTAAAAGAATTACTCTTTAATTTAACTATAATGTATTCCATTGATAAAATAAATATTAATTAATATTTGTACCACTAAAAATAATATACAAAATTTTCAACTACATTATTTTTTAAACTAAAAAACTTAATGTAAATATTTAAATTCAAAAACATGTTAAAAATTATGAAACTCAAAGATAAAAATTTATTTGGAAATAAAGTTTAAATAACTATTACTTACTACTGGAATACCTAGCAAGATTTTCATTTTGATTTCTGTAAGAAAAGAAATTATACTGAATAATCATGAAACATTAACATACACACTATTTAAAAAATGAAAGTTAATTATTGATATCTTAGCATATCATGCAATCGTGCATGTATTTCATAAATCAATTATTAGTATACATATATTAAGAGAAATTTACCTTGGAGCATATACTTTCCACTTTTTAGAACCTTCTGTTTGAATAATAAATGCATCAATATCATCATAATGTGGTGGAAAACCTTGGGAATTAGGTGGTGTCAAATACCTAAGTTTAAAAAAAAAAATCAACCAATCAATTCTCTAAAAATTTTATATAACCTAATTTACAATGTGACAAGGAATAACTTAGCAGTGTATAAAACACAATTTAAATGCAAATGAAAATTTTAAAAGCAAACATCAAAATAAGCATTGCTATTTTTAACATGCTTATAAAATTTCAAAGTGGCCTTCACACAGAACAGTGAAACACACATTTTTATTATTTTCAAAGTTATAAAAGAAATCAATGGGTAAAGTTTTTAACTAGAAAAACAAATTTTAATACACATTATTTTTCAAAATATGAATAGTTTCTCAAGATGAAAAATTATTCTTAGAAATATCACTAGAAGTTTTCTTTAATTTTGAAAATTTTAATTTTACTTATTTTAAATGTTTTCATAATAATCATCTTAAAGATTTTCTTTAATAGATTAGAATGAACAGATGACAAATAAATAGCATAAAATAATTCCCATTAATATATGACATATATAAAAAATTTTGAAACGACTTCATTTCAAGTTAACATATACATATAACAAGCTATAAGATAAAAATAAAAGACATCAATTTCCATAGCCATTTCTAATTTCATGGTAAAGCATACTTTATTATCCCATAAAATGGAATACATAAATTATACTGGGAACTCTTAAAATAAAACATAAATAAATAAAAATGGATAAGATTTTGATGATTGAAACTTTAAACATCAATACTTCACTTTGATATCCTATAAATATTTCATTTTTGCAAAAATTTAAACATATTTACTAATTTTAATAATTAAATTTTACAATAGATAGTAAGATTGTCTATATACATTTTTCATGAACAAAATTATACTTTTACACATCAGTTCATAAAAACATTAATCATTTTAATAAAATTAAACTTACAAATTAACTCCAACAACATTTGAGAAAAATTCTTGCAGCAAAGAACAAATATTCCAAAGATTCTCATTATATGTTTGTGGATTTCGTACTCTGACAGAATAACCTTCCTAAATTATAAAAAATAAAAATATTAAAAAAAATAACAATTGTAAGAATAACATATATAATAGAATTGAGACATATATTTAAATCATTTTAATTTTTAAAAAAATAATTAATTCAACTATTTATTTTTTGTGAATTTTAAAAATTTGAAAGGCATTCCCGGAACATTTTGATCTCTATAAAAATGCAGCTGAAATAAATAGTAATAGAGAGAAATAAGGGATGAAGGATACCAACTTATTTTTATGGTCAATTGTCTAAAGTTTCACTTATGACATCATAATTTTAAGGAAAATCTTTTCACAACAGTATTATGCAAAGATCAATTTTCTTATATATTTGGAATTATATTTGAAAGCTTTGTTTTATAACAAATAAAATTTTCATCTAGCTAAATTTATTATTATTTTGTTTATATGTGTGATTTACTCCTAAACATTATTTCAAATATTTATGAGATAAAATTTATTTATTTCTAATTTAGATTTCCTAAAATAGTGAAAAGATATGGATATACACGTGGTGAGAGACAAGAGGTGTTTGGGAGAATGACATATTAAAATGAAAGAACCATATTTAGAACAAAAAATCCAGTACTAAAGAACAATTGTACACAAATTAGACTCTACAAGTGATTCAGAATACTTCAATTTTAAATCACTTAAATTTTAGGAATAAAATAAGGAAATTAAGGAATTTTGGAAAAAAATATAGGAAAATTTTGGAAATAACAAAGCAATTTAAATGTTCAAATTTAAAAGAAACAATTACATATTTCAAAATATTCTAAAGTATATTAATATTACTCAACAATAAAATAAATTAAATGCAATAGAAGACTGGTTTAAACAAATGTCTTACTCATAAAAGCTTTTGTTTACTTTACTTTTATAAAATGCAAAATCCAATTTATTAAAAAATTACATATATATATAAAATAAATAGCACAAAATATGACAAAGAAAATACTCTTTTTTTATGTACATTTTTTTATTTATTGAAGCAATATATTTCAAGCTCATGCGAATTAAACAACAAGATAATATATTTATAACTAAATATACCTAAATACAATTTTTAATGAATATTTAATACAGTAAACTAAAACTTCTTTATATAAAAAATGTTCAAATTAAAACTTTAGACACTAATAAAGAAAAAGTTGTACAGTGAAAAAAATTTAGAACTGAATTACTGAAAAAGCTAATTTTGGACAAATTTCTATACAGAGAATAATTGTATTACTTTTAAAGTCATAAGCATTTAAGATAGTTATTGAGTGTACAATTTAATCCAGTCAAACTACATAGTTGAAAAGTTTATTCATGTTAATTTGTTCTAAATTTTTGTTTCCTAATTTTGCAGATTATCCATAAAATGTTTAACTCAAACAAGCATCACTAGATGATTTGAAGAATCAGGAATTCATTTTATTTATTTACAAAGATAAGATTTTTTGTGATTAAATTTCAAATAATCAAATAATTATTTTTATAAATACTATTTGAGCCAAAAGTACTGATTTTTGAATTAAACACTATAAGTTTTTCAATTAATATTGGCATCTATAAATTCTAAATACAAGAAATGTAGACTATAACCATGTGGCAAAGTTTTGTAGGTGAAACATCAGCCAATTCAATTTCATGGAAAATATAATAATGGAATTTAGATCTCCATCTTTTTCTATTGAAGTTTTAAAATAGATCAAGCAGGACATGATTCTTCCTTGTCTAATTTCAATTTTATTATTTTGTAATGTTTTAAACTAACTATTTAACACAATTTTCTACATTTCAATTTTTGAAAACATAACTAAGAATTTTCGGAGCTCTTATATCAGTGGCACAAAACATACGTTGAAAGTAAAACTTAAAATGTAAGTTGTAACTTAAGACTGAAATAACTTGTTACCCTGTGTTAATAATAAATGATACATAATAAATACAAAACAATAAAAAGCTTATCCAAATATAAAACAGATTTTAATGTCGAATAAAAACATGGATATTCATTTCAGCTAATAAATTATTGCCTTAAACGAGGATTGAACACATTTAAATAAATAATTTTTCAAAAAAACTAAAAGTATAACTCATAGAGATACAATTGCAAGAAAGTAAACACCACAGGAATATTTCACGTACTTGCTTAAAGAATCCAAAACACATGCTTTCCACAAAAGTTATAAAGAGAATTTAATGTAAAATATAGAAATATATTGAAAAAAAACTGTTAAATATTTCTCCAATTTAATTTTTAAATTATTATCAATGACTGAGTAAGTCACTGTAAAACGTTTTTTCTATAGCAATTTTAAATTTGTATCAACACCTCTCAATACTTTTAGTCAATGAAATATTTTTTTAATTTAAATTAGTTACCGCTGAAAAATTATTTTTTACACTTAAGCATAAAATATATAAATGACATCACATTATACAATTATTAATAAAAGTTTAAATATTCATATTATTTCTGAATTAAAAAATAATTGATTGCCAATATTAAAATTGAAAAGATGTTTGAAAACAGCTCAATAATTAAAATCCATAAAAAGTTTTTAATTATATAAAGTTTCTACAGTAAAATATTTTAACTGTAAAATGGTAATTTTAATTTATAATTAGCTTATTGAAATAAAACCTATGCTTTTCCATCATTATTATGCATATTTCCCTTTCATGTGAAATTTTCAAATTACAATCGTGTGTTAATGCTATTTCTTTTATGAATACTTAATTTGCTAAACAAAGTTTAACTTTTATTTAATAATTTTTATCTAGCAATATTTCAAACAAAATGTAACTTAAGGAACAGAAACTAGATAGATACAGATAGATTGCATTTCCAACAATCATAACAATTTTACACATTTATTTAAAATTTTATAAAAAATGTACTTTTTATAAATTTTTAGAAACCCAAATCAATAGCTGAATAATCATTACAGTAAGAATCAAATCATATTAAGAGCAAGTAAAAATAAATTTAAGAAATCGAAGAAATAATCTCAATTTACGATTTTAACTTTGCGATCAGAAATTTTTTTTCTAAAAAGAAATATATTAGATCACATAAATCATTTTCTTTTCTACCTCATGATTCAAATATCATGAGGCAGAAAATAATATTTCAAATAATATTTTACTAGTTGATGTGGGATGTTGACATTATTATACATTGTATAGCTAAATCACACATTCAATACTTCTGCAAGCTTAACAAAATTACATAATTCTGAGGTCACGTGATTTACAGGACCACTACATTAAACAACAACTATGATTAAAGGGTATCAGTTATGACACTGAAAAGAAATCAGGAGCAATATTTTGGAAAAAATGAAAATACATAAATTATCTAAAAATAATCATTATTCTAAATTTTTTTTTTTTACAAGAAATCCCACATTTTAGAATTTTTTTTAAAGAAGTCTAAAAAATACTTTGGAAAAAAAAAATTAAGAAAATATACAATGTTTGCACTCCTTCTGGTGATTGCAAATCACAAACTATTAAAAAATCTACTCAATTCAAGTACATGCATAATGCTATTATAAATAATTAAATTATTTATTATAT
>JAPDSC010099827.1:54168-81393 GCA_026290005.1 Latrodectus geometricus | reverse complement strand
TTTTTTTTTTTTGGCGCACTTTTTTTGTATGGATCAGTTAAAACTCGGAACATTATATGGTTCGTTATTTTTAATGTTCTTTCCGTGGATAGTAAAAATTGGAAACTGGGTGCTTCATTTCCAGAAAGAAGGGTCTGCAGTCCGATGAATGATATCTTGGCAAAACTCCCACTTTCCTGTCTTTAACGGGTTGAGTGAATTATATGTCTTCTGGGTGTGCAACTTGTTGAGTTCGGGGCGCGACTTTGAAGAACTTTTTATTTATTTTTTTAGTTCATTATTTATTTATTTTTTTTAAAGTTCAGAACGTAAATGTATATCTCTAATTTCATGACTTTTTTTTTTCCGGACTACATCAGTCGGAAGCATTTTTCATTTAAATTTATCGAGAAAGCTGATGACTTTTATTCATTATATTTTGTTGAAATTATTCTCTTCCTGAACATTAAAGAGTACACTCTAATATAGTAGGTTCTTTTCAGCTCACCAAGGTCTTGCAGAATATTCTGTATACTTAAGGCTTATGAACTACACCTAAGTCTGTTTTTACACGGTAGATTGGTTCCAGAAGAAGCCGTGTAAAAAAAAAACGTGTAAAAAAAGACATTGATCTTATACAAAAATGGGTGATTTGTTCCTAATCTCTAAAACCTATTAAAATTAGTGAAAAACAAGAATTTTTAAGAACAAGAATTCATGTTTATTTTATTAAATCAAATATATAATGCTTATTTTCACAAGCATAGTAATTAATGATAAAAAAGATATGCACTCTAATCTTAAAAGTAATATAAATTAAATGTATGGCAAGTTCAGGAACTAAAAAACTATGTTGTGAACGAAAAGAATAGGTTATTCAATTTTTAAGGTAAAAAATAAAATAAAATAGAATAAGTGATAATCATAAATACAACAACATAAATTTAATTGCTGTCGTCATCAGTTATTCGTAAATAACTGAATAAATACAAAATATTTTTTGGCTTACCTTTTATCTTAATGCGTTAAAATTAAATTTAATGGAAAATCAAATTTGCCTGCAAAAAATTTCTTTACCAAACACGTCTTATTGCATTGACAGTTCACAAAATATTAACACGTTTCAATTGCTCTGACCAGTAAATTTTATTGTATGCACATAAAGGGAATTCCCCTACTTGTTTGTACGCGCTAAAGGGGAATTCACTTAAATCTTTAAGCTAGTGTTCGCAAACTATCGATACTATCGATGGTTTCAGACTTTTTTCTTTCATAAATACTTTTTTGTGATATGAACATACTTCGCAAAAATTAAATTTGACAAAAAAAATTTAAGTACATAAAATTTCAAATCGTGCTAAATGGAATAAAATCGTGTAAAAAAATTAAAAATATTCAATTTTCAAACCGTGTTATATCAAAACCGTGTACAAAAAGACCGTGTAAAAACAGACTTAGGTGTATTAGAAAGATTATGTCTTGCCTGTTAGGAATGGATACAATTTCATAAAAAAATTACATCATCTTTCAAACACTAGCATTAAAAATTATTTAATAATAGTTTTTTTTAAATAATATTAGTTTTTTTGTTTAAGTTGCACACGCGCGTTAACTGTTATTTTCTATTTATGATACAAGGAAATTATAGCTAAGCATATATTTTTATTTATTTTTGTAAATGTTTTCCAATACAAAAAATTCATTTATTATTTTTTTAAAATTTTGATTCAATTTTCATTTATCGATACCATAATACTTAAAAAAAGTTGCATTTTTAAATTTTAATATAAATTTAAAATTATGTATTTTTTAAAATTAATTGATTTTCATATTTAATAACTTATACATTCATTTTTAAAATATATTTATTTAAATTAATAAAATGACATGAATTTTTTCATTATACATATACTTTTAAATTTTAAAACACTAAAGAGATTTAGTAATTATTTTTAATCAACATTTTATGTTCTTATTTAAATGTTCCAAAAGTGCTATTCATCAAATTTAAGTAGTCTTTAAATCAATCACAAAAAATAGAAATTATTTTGATAAAAGTTTTCAAAACAGTCATAATCAGTAAAAATTTTCACAAATGTTTTAATAAAGTTAATTTTTATTTTCTTTGAAAATTTTATTTTAAAAAATAAACTTTTCTGAATTTTTCCTAATTTTTGATAAATACATGGAATATTAAATACCTATGAAATAAAACATACCTCATATTCATGACATAATTACAACCTGATATTTTATTTCACAATTAATATATTGAAAATGGAATTAGTTTATAAAAGTGAAATTTTAATATTTTTCTTTTATTTTATGTAGAGTATAAAAGTTATCGCTTAATACTTATTAAAATTAAACCAATTTAATGACAGTTTTTTAATGCAATAAATTATGCAAATTAAGGAACATTCACTAAAAATTAACAACACACACACATTGTTAACATCGAAACAAACATGTTAATTTTCCTTGAAAATCCGGAAAAGAATCCTAAAATTTGTATAATAATCCAGTTTTAAAATGTTGCTAATATCATTACTTAAAATAATTTCTAAATGAATGATAAAAAAAATTAAATTCAAGATGCAAAGTAAATAAATTAAAGAAGTTTAAAAGCTGTCTCCTACACAAAGAACACATGTATGTGAAACATTATACGATTTCGGATGTCACTCACAGTTTCAATAATTTGAATGAACTACTGACAGAAGCGCTCTCCATTCATCATGATCATTACGGTCTCATTCAGTGGCTCACCCCGGCAGACTGACAGTTAACAATCGTTGGTTTCCGCTTCAGGATCCGGCTTTCACTTAGTCATATTATCGCTCCATAGATAAAAGCTTACTTAGCAGCATTTATTTATGGTCACGAATAATAAGCGCGGCAGCAAAATACTACTCGCATTCTTTTTTTAAGAACTTTGATAGAGCGTAACTGTTTGGTCGAGGTTGCAGATTATTCACTAATGTGGTCACTCGTACGGCTTAAAAAAAAAAATCAAACCACAATAGAGGGAAGAATCAGATTTTAACAGCAGCAAAGGAGATTCAAGTCACATTTTGGACTTCGAAACATAATTTACTTATGTGCGATTCAATTGTGAATGGTGAGATTTTGGGAGTCAAATGGTAATATCTTTAATGTTGGACATCGCCAAATGCTGCATTCATGTTAACAAATTGAAACTTAGCTTGTATTACTTATCCATTCAAGCTTATTTTTTATGGTGGTCTCTAATGACGTCATCAATAATCCATTACATAATGCTAACCGGACATAAACGTAAAAGGCAAATCATATTAAATTAAAGATATACAGCAAACAGAAATTTCTATGCTATGATAATATACTGTAAATTAAATAAATAGTTTTATCTTAAAAATAATAAAAAATTAAAAATTGGAATGTAAAATATCAAAATCTTGCTCTTTGAATTTATATTTGTAATGAAACATATTTAAACCACATGAAGAATTTTGATATTTATCAATAGTATGATGACCTAATCTTTAATTAATGGATAATTCTAAATTATAAACTGTTTTCATATTTAATAATTATAAATTTAAAAACTAACTTAAACTGAAAATTAATAAAAATTATGAATATTTTAAGAGGATTTGATTTTGAATTTGATGTAGTTAATGTAATGCATTTTTCAAAGAAAAAAAAAATTCAAATAGAAACACCTTTTTGAGAATATTTCTTTTGAAGAGGATATTGCAATTTAGTAACTGAACCTTTATAGCTCAGATTATATTATAAAATTATAACAAATTTACATGGATTTCAAGCTGCATTACAAGCCATTTTATGGTAATAAAACAGTGAAAACCATTAAAAATTTTTTTGCATATATTTTCAATGTTTTTAAGGAGAAATTATGTATTTAACTTCTTCTTCCACAGTCCTTTTATTTTCTCAGTACAATATTTATACTGTCGAACAATAACAAAATAAAGCATCTGTTTGATCTTTTATGATTTTCATGATTTGACATTTTTTATTTTTTTAATAGATCTTATTGTGGAAAGTATCTAAATGAAATATTAATGTTGATATTAACAAAACATTTGCAATGAAATATCACTCGAGTAATTTTATTTAAAATTCCATTTTTAAGAGGCTGTAAAGTAAAAGAAACACATTTTATATTACAAGTTCTGTTCAATGATTGATCCGATGAAGAAATTGATTTAATGTATTTAAGTAGTTGATTTTGTCTGATTGCTGTCAGTTACCAGCAGAAGATACTGTGAAATTCGTTATGATATGAAAGGTAATTCATTTTATATATTATTGAAGTAGGTTATAGTATTACCAAAAGAAGGTAACATTGATATGAAAATAGGCAATCCACGAAGAAACGTGCTATCGTCAGTGATGGCTTTCATACATTCTACAAAATTTTACAAAATCTTCATCAGTGCTATCCATTTAGATTTACACTTAGATATTGTTCAGAACTGCTTCTCACTGTCTCGTATGAGGGATTCCTATTTTATAATGTATAGCTCGGATGAAATTGAACAAAACAAGATCATTGACTATTTTATGAATAGACAAAATTATTTTTATTTACAAAATCCCGTAAAAATCCACAATATCTATATGTTTTCATTACAATAACTTATTTTTATTCAGTGAAAAAATCTTGTGCGATTTCATGTTAAATTCATTGCCACATAATTTTAAAAGAACTAGATCAAGCGCTTATACAATTTTTTTTATAATTGATTAAATTGTTACACTGTTATATTTCACCATCAAATTATTTCTACTTTTTAAAAATGAGCATATGAAACAGCATAATCTCTATGGACATTTCATGGATCAAGTCAGAAGCTGTTGAATATTTATTTGAGAAATGTCAAAATAACAAGCTTTTGTATTATAACAAACTGACTGCAAAGATCACCATATTTTGATTTTTACAACTATCGATATTAAAATTATCTGAAAAGTGCTCTATACAGAGAACAACATGTCTACACCATATTCACATCATCATTACTATAGTACGGTCAATTTGGGAATACGATGCTTTGTCCTCTTTAAAATATAAAAGAAAATAATGAACATGATACTGAATATTTTCTGAACAAGTCCATGAACAGTTTAGAAATCAATTACTGTTCGTACCTTATACGATTTTTATTCTATATAGGAAGTCAAATCTAAATCATTGTTTGTTTTTTATCTATTTTTTCATGGAAAGCAAGCTGAATAGGATCTTGTTTCCCAAACAGTGCCTTATTTAGCAGTTCAAAGTTTATTATTAGCAATTCAAAGCTAAATCTGTTTCTTATTTATGTGGCATCCCCTAGACTTGATGAATGGGTTTGGATAAAAGGAATGGTAGAGATTATAATTTGTAAGCCCTTTTTTTATTCACCGTTACAAAGTTCGTTGTAAAAATGTCGAAAATTAAAACATAGATTGTATAGTTGAATTAACTTAGAGCTTACATGATAGCGGTATCTAATCTAAATAGTATTAGACATAATGTACATATCATGATGAATACAATACCATCCATTTATACAATTTTATACCTGTTGATATATTATATTATTATTGATACAATTTTAAAATACGTTTTTCATTTCACCAAACAAATTCACATTGCTTTATGTTTATAATCATTTGAATCTTGAGATATTCTAATTTATTCTTTTTCTATAATATTCTGAAAATAGAGTATCAATCTCACTGTTTAAAATAAAATAAAATTTTAATGTTATTTAAGCATATATTATTTCATTTTCTAAAAATTACAGAATTATGCAACATGCCACTTTAATATTGAGCCTAATATCTAAATAAACTATTTGAAGACAAAATAGAAGAAATGCTTATAAAAAAATAAAGTAAATCATGTAATAAAGGAAATCATTTCTGTTAGTTAGCAGTTTCTTATTTATCATAATGGATAATAAATAAACAAAAAAAATAAGCTTCATCAGAATTGATAAACATTTTGCATCTATTAAGCCTGCTTTCAATGAACTATGACTAACAGTTTCATATTCTAAATACCTTCGCGATTTGAATTTCATAAATTTATTTTGTATGATTTGTTTACAATTTGAATCCTTTTAATTTCCAAGAAAATTGGTTTATGAACTATAACTCCATTATTTCTTACAAATTATTCTTATACTTCTTCTAAAATTTTGTTTTCTATTGTTTTCAAGTGATTGGTCTAGAAAAATCTATTTTCCATCATTTCCGTATGAGACAATTTAAGAAAGAGGGGAAGCAAATATTCAAACCCTTATTTTCTTTGAACTTGCGCATATTGTATTAGCAAATAATATGAGAATGGAGCAAGATGATGAGAATTTCCTATGTATGCGGCAAACTTTTAGTTCTGGTGAATTGCATTTTGGCTGCTTATCAGCGTTCAATCTCTCATATTTTCTTTCTTTTTCTACTCATATTTTCATACTTCCTTAATTCAATATTAATTCGTATTTTAATAATTAATTCATAATTAATTTGGAGGCTACTTGATTTATATAAGAGAAATTATGGATACTTTCTACAGTTTTCTTAAATTCAATATTCATGGAAATTATAAGTTTCATGCATTTTTTGTTATCGAAAAAGTTTATTCATATTAATTTATATATTATTCAGTTATTGAATTCTAAAATTAAATTATAATAATTAGATACGATTTCTTATATGCTGAGAAATTGTTTATCGGATTTTTGTACACAATTACAAATTATTTTTAAATTTTACTGATGTTTTCGATGTTTTCATATATATATATAATTCCCTGCTGCTACGATAAAGAAACGCTTTCATCTTTTCCATCATTATAAGGAGCAGAAGTGATGACACATTATCAAGTGGGGCAATCAGTAGGTATTACATTTTTGACACTGAAATTGAAAAGTTTTTATTATTTAGAAGACTGTCATCCCAGAGGCATCATTTTACATGGAAGACATTGCGACCACAACATATTTTACGTGTTTCAGTCACCATTAGAGATCATGACGGTTCTTTGATGAGGTCAAAATTTGAACCCTACTGATGATAAGAACGAATGCTCCAACGAACTTGGCCACTAAGGCCTCATATGTATAAAATAGAAAGTTTTGAAGAAGATATTGTGAAATTATAAAAGAACTGCAAGTGAAGGAACTTTTCAATATTTATTTTATGAAATAAACATTTTAAATCCTTCAATTATTTGTTGATAATTTCATAAAAAATTGTTTCTTAGACTTCTATTTGTTCAAGAAAATATAAAAATTTTTTACAACTATTTCACTTATATTTGAGGCATACTAGTTTTCTATTTTGTTTAATGTTTGCCATGATTTTCTTGATTTGATTTTGATCTTATGAAAGAATTTGGAAACCCCATGTATTTAAAATTTTGCCTATTAACAAAAGATGGGTATTGCATGAATTAGATATATTGTCTTCAGATTATTAAAGTGCTTTTTCAAGCTTTATATGACACTTTGTAAACCCTTATTATAGACTGTTTGTAGTGTAAAGTATCATGATATTAAAGATATATAAAGTACATATTAAGTGAACTTATAAATATTTAAAGTTTGTTTATTTATATTGTTGTAGAATTGTTTGATGTTCACATATAGAAATATATTGAAATTATATAAAATAAAAATATTTTGGTCACATTACGGCAAGAAATGAAATAACTTTTTATTCTGCAGATAAGATATCTAAAATTAAATAGTATAATTAAGCTTGAAAATAATTTTATTTTTTGTTTTTAGACTTATTAAAATATGCAAATTCACGGCATATTTTTTACAAAATTAAGAAAATATGATAATTATTTAAAATAGAACGAATCTTTAATTCATTCAAACTCTTAACCTACACAATCTTCAGTAACATTAAGAAATATTTGAAATTAAATATAAATTGAAATGCAAGTATGTATGTTATTTGCAATTGTTTAATTTAAACTTTCAGTTATTATTATTATAATTTTTTTTTTTTTTTTTTTTTTTTTTTTGTTATATAGCATCAGTGGTGAAATCTAAAAATTTCACGAATAGTCTAAATAATTTCAAATATTATAAATACATTTTAACATTTTCTTTCTTTATAGTTCTTGAAAATAGAGACAGATATAAAACTTTGCATTTGGTTTTACTTTTTTAAACTTAATGTCTCACGAACTTGTATCAATTTTACATGAATTACGTACACTGAGTATTTGGTATACTAATTTCATAAGAAAGAATATTTATACTTACATTAATAAAAAAAGTGAACATATTAATAATGAAAAACATATCGTATTAGAAATTCATTCAATGAATATTAATTAACAATAATTAATTAACATTAATTTTAACAATAATTAATATGTGCGACAAGTAATGTCACACATATAAATTATTGTTTAAAATATAAGTAAATTCATATTTTTCAAAATATTTTAGACAATATTTTTTATTTTGCATATTTTGCTAGTTAAAATATGAGTACATAATTTTGCTCTCTTTTTTAATGAAATCAATGATTCTAATATTTAAATATTTTCCATTGTTGTTACATTTATGAACATTATATACAGTTTACAAATCATATTAATTAAACTATACTATGATACACTTAGAGTGAAATTATTTCATAAAAAAAATGTTTCATGATCTTAAAATTTGCAGCTAGATTTTTTTATGAAAAATTATATTGTTAATCACGAAAAATGTAAGTAATGACACCTATAATCTTTGTTTTAAAAATCTTATGGAAAATTAAAATTCCTTCGTAGGAATCTATTGCAAATAAATTATTATGCAAAGATTGGCATATGAATAAGAGTGATTCTTATATGATAAAAAAGTTTCGTTTTTAGAGTAATATTGGAAATGAGTTAAAAAAGAGAATATAATTATTTTGAAATATTCCGCTTCTTAAAAAATGAATTTAAATTTTGATAATTTGCTCAATATATAATTGCTAAATAAATTTAATTTATATAAAATGTATTTAGTAAATTAGCTTTACAATGATCTATTTGTTAATTTATAAGGTAAATATTCACAGTATAATTCATTCTAGGCTCATTAGTTTATTGAATGAGATGTTTTCTCTAGCATAAAAATTTTTTTAAATTACAAAATAATATTGCCCTACAAATAAATTTTTTTGGATTTGAAATTTTATTATTCTAAATACAGGTAATAATAAATAAATAATTTCTTATTATATTCTTATTTTAAAAGTATCTATTACGTTTTATAAAAAAATATTTCAGAAATATAGAATTAATAAATGCTATTTTCATTTCTCTAATTAAAATTTATTTGATTAAAAGCCAATTTAAAAAGTATATGTAAATAATTTGCAAAAAATATTCGATTTAATGACTATAACTTAATATAATTATTTTTTGCGATGATTCCTCATTACTCTATTTTGTATTTAAAGACATAGAATTGGAATGTTTTCATTTTTCAAAACTTTATTTCTAAAACTTCTCGTAATTAGTTAACGCTAATAATTTTTAAATATTTAATATGAAACAAAATATGTAATTTGAGTTTGAACATATGTAAATATTATATTTTAAGCTGGGAATATAGATATCAAATGCAATCAATGTATGGAATTGAGATTTAAATATTATTTATTTAAAAAAGGAAATTAAAATAATCTCTGATTTACACTGTTGAAGAAAGCTATCATAACATCGTAGTTGCACTAAACAAGATGCATCATAAACATTTTAAATTTTTTTTTCATAATAAATTTAATCTCAATTTTTAATTATTAAATTAATGAAACAAAAATTTATTTGTAGTTTAAAATGTAATTCATCTTTCGCAAACTATACTAGATTTTGAAAAGTAGTTTTATTTTATCGCATTTATTGCTGAAAAAATCATGAATGCATGAATAATTTTTCAAAATAGGCTAAAGATAAATGATTTTCTTTCCTAATTACTCTATATATGAGTGCGAGAAAAATAAACAGTGCTATACATTTTCTAGCAGTAGAAATGCTCGATAATCGGAAAGACTATCTTTCAGCTCTGCGGGAGGGACTTCTAAGCCTTTCTTTTTGTTTCTGGTGATATCGCATAGAGTGGATCAGAAAGGCTCCTAAGTTTCGGGGCCAACGTGGGTGGGGTAGATGTGGTACACAAAACACATGCCCCGTGTTTTAACCCCAGCTTAACCCCCACACACGTTGATGCCCATGTAAGACAGAATCTATAATCACGATATGGTCCATGGAAATTTATTTTTGGTGAAATATTTTTTGGTTTTTAATTTTATTTAAAGAATTTGGAATAGTTTTTAAACAGCTGTTGAAAGATTTTTTTTAAAAAATTATTTTTTTTCTTGTAAAAGCTAAGCAAATACTAACTTTGAAGAAAAGAGAAAAAATGTAAATTCATCGAAAAAAATTACAAAGAATTATTGCCTTAAGAAACTAGGGTTTTATATATGATATGATGGAATTCTTTTTCTTAAAATAATTAAAGTAAAACTTTCTGGCAAAATATTTTTATTAATAGCGATTTCACTGCAGATTCACTGTGGCTTAGAAATTAAGCAGGCAACTTGAAATACTACTTCCAAAAAATTTTATCCATTTCGTATTTAATACTTTTTATAAGTAGTTAAATTTTATTAAAAGAAAAAGTTTTTATTTACTCAAAATATGTTCTGAAAAATTAAAATTTTACAGTTATCTAATAATATTTTATATATCTTACAATACTTTTAGATAGCCTTTCTTCAAGCTTCATTCACCTAAATTCAATACATTTTGAACATGTTTATTTGTTTGCTACTGTTAACATACTCAAGTGATATACCTTTTCGTTTGAAGTTGTCATTTCAGAGTATAAAAAGTAATAAAAATGTCAGTTTATATATTTTTCAAGAGTTTTGAAACTTTTTAATAGAAACTTATATTAATTTAATTATTTAATGAAAAATGAAATATTTATATTTTTCAAATATTGCTTAGATTAACCAAACTGAATGATATGTGAATAAACTTTTCCGGAGTGTGTGTGCCAAAAACAATGTAAAGTGATTCAGAAATTGATTATGCCATTTCGTATAAATGTTAGCATTTCAATATAAAGTGTGAAGAGCTTCTTAAAACTAAGAACAAAATCTTTTCTTTTTGTACTAGCAACATACATCAAATAACATGCAGAATTTTAATTAGAAAAATCTACCAGCATGCTGATGAGCTAAATAAAAGAAAAACTTTATTATTTATTTATGTTTAAATGAACTTATTGAGAAAAATTATAAACAATAAAAGTTATTTACATAAAAATACTGTGAATATTCTACATAGTTTTTGGAAAGAGGTTCTGAGCTTCTACATTCAGATAGATGAAAGCTTTTCACTATTAGACTTTTCTGTGCAATTAACTTTCTTGAGGCGGTATTATAAAAAGATAAAAAGAAAAAATACTATGAATGTTTTAATAAAAATTATAATATTAATAAGAACATACATATATTAGGTTAAAAAAAAATATAACAGTAGATTTATTAGTATCATAAGTAAATTTTAAATATTTAACATGATTGAATTTGGTACATACAAATTCTATTAATTAAGAAAAATTGAAAAGAGTATATTAAAGTATGTTTTATTATTATTATTATTAAAGGGAAATAACAGTAATTTCTGAAATTTTATTAAATTTTTGTAGTATCATAAATTTCAAATTCATTTGATAATATCAGAACTTTCTAAGCGTTATTTACATAGGCATTTCTGATTTAATCACTTATATTCAAAAAAGAAAAGTAATGATTAATTTTTTTTGTCTGTACTATTACTTTCGGAAGTATTTAATCATCCTGATGTGGTTCTGATAGCTTTTAAAGTTTTTTTCTTTGTTCATTTTCTACACAAACAACATACTATTGAAGTAGTTAATGTTTTTGTTAATTTATGTTACTACACTATTCAAAAATTGCAAGCTCAAAATTAAGCGTAATTTTTGATTACATTAAAAGATATTTTTCCCAAAATTGATTAAACCTTTAATATTTAATTTTTTAATAAGTAATGAATCTATATTTGATAAAACTGTATTCAATCTTCAATTCTTGAAATCTTACAAACTAAGAGAAATAGATTTCTTAGAAAAAAACTTAAATAGGGACTATAAAATAAAGTTAAAAAATAGGGACTATAAAATAAAGTTATGAAAGAAAAATGATGAGATCTAAACTATAAATGAAACAAATCTTGTTGCTGAAACGTAAATTTTGTATCATCAACGTATATTTTGACCAAGATTTTCAGTTTTCATGAATATATTTTAAGCTGTTCCTTAGTGACGAATGTGTTACAATGTAATGATTAGGAATCACTGCTACATGAGAGATTCCCCAAATATTACCCCCACGTGGAAGATGGATTGCCGTTTACGAAATCATAAAGTTCTCTAATCATAAAAGGAAGAGCCGACTCATTCTGACTGAAGAAGATTGCTTCATTTATTCTGCTTGAATTCTTACTTTATAACTTTAGTTTGAATGCAAGTTGATAATCTTATCTGAAAATAAAATTACAGTACTTATAGTATAAATGTGATAATCAATCTTTCAACAAAACAATTAATTTAATATTTTTGCATTATATATCATTAGCATTCTGTTTTAAACTCATTTCATCATCCTGTAATTCGCTTATCAGGTTGAACTATAATCAATCAGAATAATTCATTTAATTCAAAAATAAAAAAACTTTAATATCAAAGATTTATTATTTTCATAATGCTTGATAATTGGTTATGTTATTTTGCAAAATTAAGATGGTGAATGAAAGAAAAATAATCTTTCTCAAATCAACAAAATAATTCTTTAAAATCAAATGAGTTTAATTTAAGTATAGTTATGATATAAAATATTTATTCTAAAATTTAAATAGAAATATTGTGTCAATTTCCTTTCAGGTAAATATTTAAATGATGAAAGCTTTCTTATAGAAAAATGTTCCGTCAAAAAAAATTTGTAGTAACATATTTTAATGCAATTATATTTGCTAAATCAATATGTGAAAAAATTATGTTTCATATCCGTTTATTCAAAGATTTTAATGTGCTTTTAATTATGTAAATATCCGAAAAAAACTTTGAGGTTGTTCAGAAAAATAGAAAGTAAATTTTAATGATGGAAGAAAGTTTAAGTTTTGAAAGTGATGTTTTCTCTAGAGAATTCGAAACAGTTCTACGCAATTTACAAGAAAATATTATTAAAAAAATTATAAGAAAAAGTGATCGCAAAGTATCATTATAATGAAAACAAAATTATATTCAAAATAAATTTTTTGTTCATCAATTGGCTCTATGGTGAGTAAGATTGAAAAAAATAAGAAATTGTAAAAATTTTCAAAAAAAAAATAAAAAAAAAAAAAAAGGCGAGGAAAATCTTTTTTTTTAATGACAATTTATTTTTACAACATGTTTCTCGATAAAATTAAAAAGAGCTTTATTTGTAAAAAAATTAGATTGAATATACACTTTTTTACTCTAAAATTTAATTTAAAGGTCTGATAAACGTATTTTGTGTAACCATTCTCTTTATTATACTTTTATTATAATTATATCTCAATGAATTTAAGGTACATAGATTATCTGTGATGAGTAAGATTGAAAGAAATAAGAAAATGTAAAAAAAAAAAATAAATAAAAAGCTTAATGTAGTAAAAAAAATTGCGTTTGTACAAAATTTAGATTGAACATATATTCTTCTTTCTAAAATGATATTTTAGAAAGAAGAATATATGTTTATTGGAAAATAAAATTCTATAAACTTTATTTTGCAATAAGCAAATAGAGAAAATCACTTCATCTTTTTATTGAAAAATTTAAAAATTAACTAACTATAATTTTTAACCTTTTAAAATCTTTTTGTTCTAATCAATTTGTAAATAATATTAGGAATCATATTTTCAATTATTAAAAACTAGCATTTACTTACATGGTTATAGTCAGTTCAGCAAGCTTATGTTCAAAATCTGTGATGTTTTATTCAAAGAAATAGTATATGCATATCTTAGCTCCTAAAAAATTGTACAGATAATTATAAATGTTAAATAAAAATAAAATATGTTAAAACACATTCAATACCCATATCAATATTGAAATTCTATTATTGAAAATAAAAACTCAAGTTTCTATAGAGGGTATGTTTGCAGAATTTTAGTTACTAGGTATTTCTTAAAATAAATAATAAGCATTGAAAAATATAATAATTTAATATTTATTAATATTAAATTTTTTAATGTTTAAACTAATTTAATATTTTTATATATATCAATATAATTATTTCATCATATCTTAAGGGGATTTATTATAAAATTATTTTTCGCATATTTATGTATTTTAATAAATATTTATGGAACAATATATTTTTATTTATAGCAAAATAAACAAATCTTTATATAAATATTCCCCACTTTTAAAAATATGCCAATTTTTAAACCTATGTATCCTTAAAATAAGAAAATTTAAAAATCAAAATTAATTTGAGATCTCAACCATTTCTAGGATACCAACGAAAATCTTACTATTTTAAAATGTGCAATTTAAATTTAGAACACATGATTACATAAGTAATCTTATAAAATTTAATATTTGCACATATCTATAGCATATGGAAATGCAAATAAGTTTATTTCGATTGAAACTGAAAGCAATTACCAATTGAAAGCTTAGTCTTTTAAACACCATTTCAACAATTTGAGAGTTCAACTCACAATACAAGCGAGGGTAGTAATCTTGATTCGAAAATTTTAAACTGTACGTCGACAAGCAAACCAAATCCTCAATTAAAAATAAAACATAAATATTTGAATTTCAATGAATGCATGCGATTAATTAAACAGATTGTATAACAAAATATTTTACTTAGAATAAATTATGAAATATTTTTTCTCAACAGAAAAAATGGTTTATTTCTTTCAATATTAATTCTAAATATAAAGATATCTATCTATAAATCCAATTTTTAGTTCAATAAATTTGCCACATTTTTTTTATGTTTCTCTAGATGATTCTACTGTTGATAATAATTATGGTCTTTGTACTTCGGTAAACTTTTTATTAAATACAATAATTAAAAAGATATAAGGCCAATGTATATTGACGTTGTTTTAAGTACGTAAAAATTTTACTGATAAAAACTAAATGCTTAAGGTTAGTAAATAAATAGATCAGTATCGTTGAGAGTTTTAGGATAATTTCGTTCATAATTGGAATTGAAATGTATTTTACGAAAATGCTCAGACTCAACAGAAGGCTTGTAAGAATACAGGGGTCTATTTCTATTTTCTTGGGACTTAAGCATTCATATATACCATACGTTAACCACTGTACCACTTAAAAATAACTTAAAATGATAGATAAAAAAGAACTTTAGACTGAATTTCAGAGAAAAAATTTACAATAGTTAATTAAAATTTCTTATCCAATGATAATTATTCCAGATAACTTCTAAAATTTTAAAATGATGAATTTATCTAAGGAAAATTAAACAACTAATTGTATATGCAAGAAATCTTTTAAGAACATTAATTATTGTGAATTCCAAACTTGCAGCATTTTCTTCTAAAAAATATATATGATAAAACTTTTTCAAAATTTTTTATTGTTTGATTGTGGATGATAAGTTTTATAGTTAACTTATATACTGTAGTTTGGACTAACTTCTCTTTTCTAAATTAAATTTAAAATATAAATTATTGTTCATGAACCTGTCATGAAAGATAATTCAATATTCTGAAAATAATGCTCTAACCCTTCAGAATTTGGGATTTTTTGTATAATTGATAATTAAGTGAAATAGCTTTAAAAATACCCCTGAATGTGTTTTCCAATTGTTTTATAATTCTATACTTGAAAATTCTAATTAACTCACTTATTTTAGATTTCAACTAAGTAATTATTCCTAATTATAATGTGGGTATTCTTAAATGAAGTTAAGAATCACGCAGATATAAAAGTGTATGTCTCCATGTATCATAAAATTTATATTTATCATTAATACTTTGGAAAATATGCATCTGGAAATTAATAATTAAAAAAAATAAAGAAATTAATGAACTGTATTACCTAAGTTCTTTGAACATGAACTTCACTTATTTGGATCATTAGTTCATTTAAACACATATTATGTTTACACTCTCACAAGAATATAAATTCTCAATTAATTTTGCTCAACTAAACGGCTTAAAAAAATTATTTAATATATTGAAAATGTATTTTGTGATTACCAATTACAAACTACAGATAAATAACATATTTTGGTTTCTTTGCTCAAGAAAATAATTCCTTAAATTAATATCAAACTGATATAGAAATGTTTATCTCTATGCGAAAGTATCATAAATTATTTGCATTAAAAAATCTTAGGAAAATAAGTAATTAAATTGGATATAGACTCACATATTATTTAATTTCAGTAAAGCATCTCCGATTTATTTTTTATTAATAATATTTTTTTACTATTGTATATTGTAACTCTGACAACTTTATAAAAAAGATGTATATTTTGAAGGTTCATTTATTGAAATATTTAGTAAAATTCCTTACCTCTTTAATGAGCTAAAAAAATATTGTATTGAACCTTATTTTAAAAACTGAAAACTAATTCACAAAGTTATTCTAAATATCTGAATCAATACAAATATTTTGCTTAAAATTGAAACAAAATTTGGAAAATCGTAATAAAATGTAAAAATGTTTTTTGAATTAAATACATTTTATTTTCAAAATTATAAGAAGTGTTACAATCAAACAGATATAAGCAATAAAAATATGTATTTCTGCTTTTTAATTTCGTACTTTATCTTTCTTAATATTTTGTTGTAATTTGAATGAACTCTTTTCAAGATTTATATAAGAAATATGAGAAGTCATTAGTTTGTTAGAAATTCTAAATTTGAACAAATTGTTTATAGAAAATAAATTTTTTCAAATAGACTTTTTATGAACAAATGAGCTATCATTTTAGTTTGTTGGATAAAGATGTTCATTTGAGTGGCATGTGATCCAAACAAAATAGCTGTTTATTATGATAACTATATATTCAGTTGTTCTTTTTCTCAAAATGAATATTGAATATAATAACTGTCAAAACTACTCCAACGTTTCGTTAAAAAATTAAAAGTATATAAAACGCATTATTTTTTTCCTCCAGCCGGAGAAAGTATGACATTAGGCAGAGTTGAGTTGAGTTGCGTTACACCGCAACGCCATTTACCCCATCCGAGCAACAGCACAGTAGAGGGTGGGGTCCATGGGAATCTCGAAACGAATGTGTCACATCCACGAGAATCCATTATCTTTGAAGTGTCATGGATTTGACCCCAGCCTAAATGTATCTCGAGACAGAAAATGGAAATTAAAAAGAGGAAGAAAAAAAATTAGAAATCTAAAAGAATAAAAGTGACTTCAGATAAAAAGGGGTGAGTAAGGCGAAGTATGACAAGGGACAGACTTCCTGCGTAGATTGTCAGCTTTCCTTTTTTTTTTTATTCTCTTCCTCGTCATCTTAATATCTCACTTTTCTTCTCGCCTCCTTTGTATATAAATATAACCGCGAGGCGTGGTTCATTCTAATATTGGAAGCTTCGGGAAAAGATGTTACTTACCGAGATCTACTTCCCTTTTTTTACATCCACCTGAAGGTGATAAACAACAAAATAATTTATATTCCGATAACCGCAACATTTTCCAGTGAGATATTTTGGTGCGATGTTTTGGTTAAGGAATCCCGTTACTGTCACTCTTTTTGATAGAGAGCGATAAGATGGAATACTCGTGTATTGGCCAAATTTTAAACAGATGCTTCTTCTATATTTTTTGTCACAAAATCATTCGCGCATTTACTATCTATGTACACCAGCATTAAATATTTAAAGAATATCTTATTAAATAATATTAAGAGAGGAATATTAATTGAATGAATATATTTTGAAAGCATATGTTACAAATTAGTATTATAAAAATAATATAGATCATGTATAAGCAAAATCTAATTTTCTTCATATAATATACTACAGGCAAAAATATAAGCGGGTTTCGAAGAAAGGTTGAAGTTAAAAAACAGAGTTATTTGTGAATAAAAACGTTATTTAATATAACATTTTGAAAGAAATATTTCCGAAAAAAATTTAAATATGAATTGTATAAATTTATTTGGAAAAACAAATAAATTTATACGATTAATATCTACATTTTTTTTTTAAAAAAACATATAAATTTGTTTGGAATTACACAAGGTCATTTCCATATGAATTTGATTATCATTATCATAGCACTCTAAATGATATTAATGCTTCAGTTTATATAATTTATTAATCTTTTTTTAATTGTTGATAAAATTCATAAATTTTAACTAACCTTTATCTGATAACAGTAAATGAAGTTAACACCTTATAGAATAAAAATATATTTATAACATTTACTTAAGATATAATTTAAAAATCACCAAAAAATTTTATAAAATAAAAAATAATACATTTTTTTCAAACCATATATAAAAGCTTAAAATTATTATACTAGAAATTTATAAGTTTAGTATAAACTCAGAAAAATTAAATGTATATTTTATTATGACGTACTTTTACATAACATGTTATATTGAATAATTTTTTTTTTATGAAAATCGTACAAAGCTATAAATTAATTATGTTATGCTTGTATTTCTTTTTTAGTCATGAATGATTTTCCTTTTAAAATACTTTTACATAAAATTTATGTGTTTTCTTAAAATATATAAGAGATCATTATTTGCTAAAACTAATGATAGAAAATATAATACACATAAAATTCAGTAATATTTCAATGTAACAGATAAACCTTTCATTTAAGAAAAATGCAGTGTTAGTTTAAATAAATGTGTGAATCATACGTTAAGATTTGTATAAGTAAACATGTAATATTGGATAAAAAATGTAAAATTTCGATTTGTCACGAAAATATTATAGAATTTGACAAACCAAGATTTCATAATATTTACAAAAACGATAATTGTTAAAAACTCATAAAAATATTGAAAATGGAAGAGAATGGAAAAAACTAGAGCGAAAGAAAGTAAAAAAAAGGTGAAAGACAAAGCAAGTATAATAACATGAAAATATTTTGAATGCTTTTGAAATAGAATAGTGACTAATTTAAGTATTTAACGCCAAACTAAACAAAGTTCTTGATGCTGATAAGGTATTCACGGTTTATTAAAAGATGACTTTTTCAACCATTATTATCAAGAGATAACTAAATAGATTTTAACAAATTAATAGTCATTAAGAGGAGTAACAATTATGTGTACTTTACAGATAACGATTGGTTACTGCTTAATGTCAATAAATGTATTTTAATGTAGTAGACTTGAAAAAACTTTAATGAATTAATAAGCATTTAATTGCAATCAATGATAATTAGTATTTTATAAGATCTCTCATATTATAAATTACTCAAAAATTCTTCCATAATTGTCAAAGTTAATTTTATATCTGAGTTTTAAAATTTTATATTACATAAATTATTTACAAAAACATTTAAAATTTTATTTATCAATATAAGTAAGTGCCATAGTACAAGTATATTAAATCTAAATTAAACTACTTTCGCAAGTATTTATCATTGTATTCTTTTCATATAATCTTTAAAAACAAGACAATTGTTTATTTTTATTTTAATTATTAAATAGAATTAACGAAATCATATTATTATTCAATCAGTTGGCCACTACAGAACTAAATTAAAAAAAAATTATTCAACAAATTATTTGTATCGAAACAAGGACTCATGATAGCTCTGTGGTAACACCATCCTCATCGGGATGAAAAGTCTGACTTTCATCCTAGATGCTATTGAACAACAGTAGATGGTTTTCAAGTTTTGAATTTCTACTTTCATGTCTATTTGAGTAGGTGTCTCGGGATTTATTTCCTTGAGTCCCGTTAATAGATCTCAAATTTTTCCCTAAAGGTAGCATGTGGTAAATCTCCAAAAGTTTTTTCACATCATTTTGTTGTTAGGCTATGCACTAGGTTGTAACTATAGCATTGGAAAATCTCCTGAAATTTTTATATTCTGTTTCTCCCTCCCTCACTCACTCACTCACACACACACACACATATGTGTGTGTGTGTGTGTGTATGTATATATTCACCACTTGCCTTCACCTATAAGCAAAATGCATTAAACAAACTAATGCTAAAATGATTTGATAAAAATAAAAGTAGGAAAACATTTCTTAGCCCCTTTATTTGATTAATGTTTCTAATTCCCCGGGGCAAAACTTATAATACGCTAATTATTTTTCAACACTTATCAGGTAAAAGAATGTTTCAGAAAAAGCAAGTTTAAGTATAACTTGATTCTGGAAATTAAAATAATGCTTAAGCTCGCTTTATTATTTTAACTTGCATGGTGAACAGATTAGCGGTCTAATTGTTAGGTATTTTTTAATGTTCATTGCGTAAATTATCTTCAGGAAATTTTTTTTTTATCGATAGTGGAAAGAATTCACGAGTGGCAAGGGAAAAAACAGCGATAAATCATGAGATCTAACACATAGATTGTGCATTCGGAACAAAGAAGCGCTACATCTATTTCCTTTTGTTCAAAAATGGATGACAAAAGAATCTGAGACATTCGGCTATGAAAAGCGCTGTCCTGCTTTCTACGGTGGGATAACTTAAATATTATTCAAAAGTTATTTCAGTGTTTCTTACATCGAATATTATGAAATAAAAGCAAGCAAAAAAGTTCTGTTTTAAAATATTGTGATCTTTTACATTTTACGAAACATAATTTGAAATAAAGTTAACACTTTTCTCCTATGAAATCATATACAACTTAATTCAATAATGAATTTCTAATACATATAAAATAACGAAAGGAAAAAAGGAACTTATATTACACGAAAAGGAACTAAGAACAGGAATAATTAAAACTAGCTACACATGTAAATAATATTCGTCAAACTTATCTTGACATAAATTTGTATGTTGTATGTTTATTATGTTTTGTTGATGAATCTATCTCCGAAGTACCTCTTGTATAAAGTACTTTAATGAGAATTATCATATATGAATTTTTGAATTATAGATATCAATAACAAAATTTCATTATAATCGTAGTACCTTTCAATTATCATGAAAAATTCAATTCATTATGACACAAATTAACACAAAAATACTTACAACAAATATGAGGACATATATATTTTCTTTAGAGGGCTGACAAATTTAAAATTTATTCAAACACAAATTAGATTTTTGAATGTTTTCAAAACTTTTTCTTTTAAAATTTCATGTATAAAGAAGAGTTAATGAATAATCTTTAGGATGATAGGATATTAAAGTAAAAATTACTGAACCATATTGAGCTCAAAAAGTTTAACATAGTGCGTTAAACAATATTATGTAATACAATAACAACAAAAAATCACGTTGAACACAGCGCTCAAAATTATTTCCTCATAAATTTAAGTAAGAAAAATTATTATTGATTTTGCTTAGAATTTTTGATTAAAAAAACAAGAAAGAGATGTCAAGTTCAATCAATGTAGGATCTTTAAGATTAGTTTATGTAATATATATATTAAGTAAGTCACATTAAATCGATAAAGATAAAACAAAGAAGAAACTATACAATTTAATATCAATAAGAAAAAAATCAGGAAAAAATCAAGAAAAACAATGTAATATAATTAAAGAGCATAGGGACCACGTCTTCATAAGGAGGGAGATGGTCAGCTACGCAAAACAGACACCCTTTTCTGACAAACACGAAAGACAAAGGTCTAAAAATATTCGTGTTATTCCCCCGAAGAGTGTCTCTATAAGAAAATACTACTATTTTAAAATTTGAAGTAAATGGAGACAATGTAATGCATTGAAAAATTAGCAATACAATAAATAGGCAAAGCAATACAATGAGAAAAATATATCAAATACAGAAGGATATATATCAAATGTAGAAAAATATAGTTGCCAAAAGTAATAAGAAAAATTTCTTTACAAGTTAATTTAAGACGTTAAAGTAGTTTAAAATGTTTAATGTAGATTAAATATTAAAGTACAGTTAAAGTGAAAGTATAAGTTTTCGGGATTCTTATAAGAACTTCAATGCTTGGGTGACCCTTCTGTAGTTATGAAAACTACGCATTACTTCAATCTTATAAGCGATTCTCTATTTTCTCTACAAAACTTAAAATAAAATTAATAGGAAAATCATTATTTTTAAGTTCATTAATTAAGTGATTAATTTGTTTTTTGATAAATTTTAGATTATTGCAAATAAGATATATGCGTTTTAATTCATTAAGCACAACATTTCTGTAAAATTTAAATGAAATATTTGATTTCCAATAAATTAATTTAAGAACTCTAAAGTTAAATTGATTAGTTTTATCAAAAATATCAATAAAGGTAGTTGAATTTTCAATGTTTATAGATAAATCTAGGAATTCACTATTATTGTAAGAAATGTTGGTTTTAATTAGGGAAAGTTCTTTAGAATAAATTGATCTAGAAATATCACTGAAATCTGAATTATTGAAAATAATAAAGTCATCAATGTATCCAAAAGCAAAAGGATATTGTAAAATAAAATCCTTTTCAAAATAGTGCAAAAATAAATTTGTAAGTGTTCTTGAAAAATTAGAGCCTTGTGGAATATCGTAATTCTTTAAAAATATATTTTTACTGTTATAATTAAAGTTATTATGTATACAATTTTGACCAAATTGTTCTAGTAATTAAAATCAATATCTAAAAAGTCCCTATAATCCTGATAATAAAAATGTAGAACATCACTTAATTTGTCAATGGGAATACTTGTGAAAAGATCTTTAAAATCAAATGAATTAATATTATATATAGAATTATTTGAGAGAAATTCCAAAACCGGTCTATTATTGTCAATAATCCAAGTATCTTTAGATTTGATAATTTGTTCTAGAATTATTTTAAGAAAATTGGCAAATATCAAACCTGGTTTATTCATGTAACAGTTAGTTCATCAGGTAATGAATCTGAATTCAATAGGAATGCTGCTTTTGCGCTGGTATGATTGCCTATTATACTTATTTATTTAATGTCGTATTTGCTTTTTCTATACATCGTATTTATTGCTTTATATTATATATATATATATATATATATATATATATATATATATATATAAATATATAAATTAAAGCTTTATTTGGGAATTTCTTTAAACTGAAACTCTTTGCAAAACTATTTTAACAATAATATTACTAATAACAATAATTTTTTCCCTCTTTTGGAACAGAGAAAAACTTTTCTGAAAAAAATAATTAAACAAAATAAACATTAGAAGAAAAAAGAACATTAAAAGAATAGTACTTTTCAAAAAAAATTCTCGCTGCATAAAAAAAAATTATAATAGAGTTAATATCTCTTATAAATTTATATGAGCATTGTATAAAAAAATTCTAATTTAAATTTTATGTGTGTGTGTTATACTTTATTTAAATTTAAATTTTATGTGAAAGAATATTTTTTTTCTGTTCCCAATGGAAAATTGCAATGTTAATTTAAATTAAAATAATCTTCAAAGACATATATAGTTTTCCATTTGTTACATTTATTTAAAGATTAATCTAGATTTTTTAAGCTCATATACTGTATTTGCATACTGTTATTATAATGAAAACAATATATCAGTCTTATCATAAAAACTTGTGAGCATGCTTACAAATTATATGTAAAAACATAATAATCAATTTCATCAGATTATTTATGATTTTGTTAACATCAACCTGTAACACAAAAACATTCATGACGGAAAACATGATGGAAAAGGATCTTGAATTATGAAAGTTAATATAGCATGAAAGTAGCTTAAAAATAAGTTTAATATTGTTACTAAATTTTTTGTTTTAATTAGAATTATATTATCTCATTTTGTTTTTTTTTAAAAAGATTATGAATTTATGGTAAGTATACATGATAAGTATAAATTATTTATTATAAATATACAGGAAATAGTTAATTTAAGTTTAATTACATTAATTATTTCATAATTTCATAATTATTTCATAATTTTCAAAAAAATAACAAAATGATAGTATAATTCTGCGTAAAATAGAATGTATAGAAAAAATTTTTTATAGATTCAACTTTCAATAATTATTATTGCTGAATTGTAAATGAAAAAAATAAAATTCATTTTAAGATATATGCCTACGTATTCATGTCGTTCATAGTGTTATTAAGAACATAATAGTAATTATTTAAATGAGATAAACTACTAATTTTAATTAATAATTTAAATTATAAAAAATTCTAGAATGTGTTATATTTTTCTGATACCTCATGCATATATTGAAATCCAAATAACAAATTTTTAACTTTCAGCTCGATTTAAAATAGAAAAATATATTCTTTTAAATCGAATAGAATTAAAAACTTTTTTCTGATATTTGAAAAGTTGCATACAACAGACTATATGTTTGATTTCTAAATAATAGCAATAGAGGGTCTTGAAAATTTTCTAATAAATTAAGGATTAAAATTTAGAGAAATAATTACATTTAATGTTTTTAAATTTTAAAGGCTCTAAAGCTTACGCAAAATTATATAAAAAATATATTACGAGTCACGAGAACCTTTATCTAATGATAAAAAGTGATTCAGTTCGTATCCATACAAGCACTTACACTACAGTGTTCTTTTCCTGTCCAGACGATTGATAAAATGCTAATTAATTTTCATAGATATTTTAAAAACAAAAAGCAGAATATTCTTAAAAAGGATTTTTTACATGATTAAAGCAACTTCAAAAATTAAATATATGCATTCTCTGTTGTGTGATATTTTGAACAATATCTATCTATCTATCTATACAATATTAAAATATATTAACTAGAATATTAAAATTTATTGTAGTTAGTTATTTGAGAAAATCATTCGCAAATACCTGATAATAAAAGTGTTTGAGTTTGAGGATATTATGTTAATTTCAAAAATAGCCTGAATTGATAATTACCATCATCAAGAATTCCGAATGCTAAAGAACTGATGTATCCCAACAAACTTTATGTTATTGCAAGCAAACTAATGACTTGTATATATAATATATTTTTGATGCTTCAGTCATAAGTTTGCTTGTATAATATACAGTATTAGTTTGAACATTCCTATTTTTATATACAAAATTTGTTAAGATAAAAAGTATAGATAAGTTTGTGTGTATGTATTTCTCTTTTGCCTTAAAAATAGTTTTACAGAAAACTGTGATTTGTTTTATTTTTTGGTATTTTATATTCACAAAATATTATTATATAAAATCTCCTTTTACCCTTTTAAGTGGATTCGTAAGCGGTTTTATTTCTATAATTATAAACTATCAACCTATTGTTCTTCCTATTTTATAAAGCAGTAAATTTGTGTATGATACTTTAAATTAAACTTCTTTTAATTAGATGCAAAGGTTTTCTTTTTTTTAAATTATTCTAATAAATTCCTTATTAACCTTGTCGTATAATAAAATGCACGTGGTTTTAACAAATTTCTTACATGATTTGTCAATGTAAAAAAAAACTAATAATAACAATACAATTTTACACCATAGAAATATTTATGATGTAGAATTTCACAGACCTTCATAGTTGTGTCACACTGTGTAGATCAAAGATCTATGAGATATTATACTGCATATCTTGTATATGATTTTTCATAAATTTTCTCATAGGAGAAAGGGTGTGTAAAATACATTACAAATTTTTTATTTTTCAAAACTAATATTACAAATTAAATTAAAATTTATATTAATAAGTAAGAGTTTTAAAAGTTTTGTTAAACTTGTGGTGACAAATAAATTATTTTGGAAAAATAAGAAGTTAGTTATATGTTTTGTATAAAATTAATATTTTTAAAATTCTCAATATCTGAACAATAGTTTCTACGCAAATGCTCTTAAATTATTCTTTCATTTTCATTCGTAGTAACTTTATACCACTAACAATATCTATTTAGATCAATGATAAATCATATCTTAATCTAATTATGAGCCACCATGTTTTAAGATATTTTACTTTTAATTTGAAATCTCTGCGGCACGCCTTGGTTAAAATACAAGAAGCGATTTTCATAAGTCGTTGTCGAGAGACGGTGCCAAATGATTGCCGGCTCGAATTAAATCATCTTCGGCGCCTTCGGTACTTTTATCTTCGGATAGGCAAAAGACCCAAGGAAACTCGCGGGTCTTTTTTAACATCTCTGTTGATAGTGGAAGCCATGATTGATGTCGCGGCGATAACGAAACTGAAAAGCACCCCCTCTCCCTGTCTTCCCAGATCTACCGTGATTTGTCAGGAGATGTGAGGAGGGCGGGCGAGACATGCCGCCACCGTTTGAAAGTTCACAAAAGGCGATGGAGGAACACACAAACTTTTTTCCACTGCTTGCGCACATTGTAAAAGGGCCCGGAACTTCAGGAAGCGCAAGATGCAAATAAAGGCGTGGCTAGGAAGGTTGTGACGTAACGGGGGAGAGGATCTCGCAACTTTCGTCATTGGGCTTGTCACATTTTGATATACCACGAGGTGGGATGAATGGTTCTCCTTAAAAAATTTTAAGATCCGGAGCAAGCTAGTCGTTGGATGTGCTTTTGAATAGAAATTGTTTTAAGTATTATCCGATTGCTTAAGTATTATAAGTGCGAAACTGTTGTCGACCGATGACATGTTAATAGGTACAGAGTTTTTTATTTTCAGATATTGTTTTCAATTTTGATGCTTATTAGTTTGTCGTAATCTCGAGTATTATTGAGAGTGAAGATTTTAATACGCTACAAAAGAAAATATCAAGACCACATGCCAATTTTTAATTCATAAAATCATACTTGTAAAAGGTAAGTGTAATGACTACTTTTCCATTTATTTTAAAATTAGATAAAACCTTTATTTTATATTGATTCATTCCGTTTCTACGCATTAAGTTTAATCAAATATTTGAGATTTAATTAATCGGAGAAAAATTGTGTTTGTGACTTCAGTAGTTTTTAGTAGACTTTAACTGACTTATATTTGGTATAATTTTGTGTCGAAAATTTTAAATTTTGTATCATCGTAATTTTTAAGGGTTGTGTGAGAGAAAAGTCCAAGTTAATTTCATATTTCAGTCTTGCATACTTTTATCTTTGAGAAATTATATATATATATATATATATATATATATATATATATATATAT
>JAPDSC010099827.1:24739-54068 GCA_026290005.1 Latrodectus geometricus | reverse complement strand
GTATATAATAAAAATGTATTGAAACGTATTTTTCCTTCTCGTTATAAAAAATAAATATATGATTTTGAAATTATATTTTGAAGAAAAATTCATAAAGTCTGTACATTAGTTATGATTTTTTAAAATCATTATTTTTTTTTAATTTGTTCCATGATAAAATTTGAATATAACTGCGAAATTAAAAAATAGTCAATTGTGACATTAACTTTTTGATTATTTAATGTTAGGTTTAAAATCATTGTAATTTTTTACGTAGGTTTTCAAGGAAATTAACGAAAGAAATCCTCAGGACATCTTAACTTAAAAATCAAACAACATGAATTGCATTGCATAAACTAAGTTGTAAGCGAATTTCTCTTCATCAACAACCAATTACTCCTGCTTCAGCTGATAAAGAAAGCAAAGCTGGAGTGGTGCGAAGGTGGCCAGGACTTTTACACTTACCAAGCCATGCTGGCCAGCCCTCAGCAGGCTGCAAGTACTCCTTTTTCAGTCAAAGATATCCTCAATCTGTCAGATCAGGCTGGATTCGACCAGGCTCTGCTATACGCGCAGAGCCTGGAGAAACTCTTCGACGACGGAATGGACGCTTTCTATATGAGCACTGGCGGGGGATCCCTGGTTTCATCAGCATCTCCTACACCTTCCTATATGTTCGGAGACTTCGTGAAACAGAACTATCAACAGGCAGCTCCACTCACCTCACCGCATGTCCAGAGTTTGTCTCATTTATGTCCTCCTTTTCCAAGTGGAAGTCCAGGGCTCTTGAGCAGTGGCTACACAAGTGGCGGAGACTACGGGGAATCAGGCATGGGCTACAACAACAATGTCCTCAGGCACTCATCAGTTTGTTCTTCTACAGATACTGAAGATAAAAGTAAGCCTTATCAATGAATTTTGAGTATTATAGTATTGTCACATTCAGTTATCGGACTTTTCGACAGAATATTAAGCTAAATTTTCATATGAAACTCAAATTTAATCTGTATAAATACACGATAAAAACGTCTTTACATATTATTATTTTAATTGCATAAAATATACTATGCTATATTGTTTCTTTTGTAGTATAACAGTAGATAACTGATAATTTACAAAAATATATCAATCTATTATTTTCTATCAGTGTTCTATAAATATTGCATATATCGATTTATCATATATAGGGATATATTTCTGAAAAGTACATTTAATTTCAGTTAAATTATATATATATAATAATTCATTAAGAGGAAAGGAATTTATCTTAATTATATTTATTTTATGAATCCTATTTTAGATTGATGAGGCTGCTGAATAAATGTTATTTTTGATTTTATGTTTCACAAAAAATAAATAAATAAACAAATAAAAATAAAAAATAAAAACAAATAAATAAAAAATAAATAAAAAATATATATAAATATATCTAAGGATGATTTAAAGATTTTACTATAGGTCATCTTTCAAAACACTTTTTTAAAAATAGAACTACTGAATTGTGAAATGCTGAGTAACTTCTATCAATAATAGCTAATTTCTTAAGTCAATATTTATTATCTATAAATAAATATATTAAAAATATATATAAAAGTAACAAATGTATATTTTTAGAAAGGATGTAGATTTAAATTGAAAAAGTATAAAAAGATACCTTTCTAAAATTAACTTTGATAATAAATGTTATTTTTGTCAATTATTGTCAAATAAGTATTTAAATAAAAATAATTATACGATCTACGTAAAATTTTATCGCAGTCTTCAAATTCCATATTATAGATTTATTATATATATTGAAAACTACAATATTTTGAAGCGTTAAGACAAAAAGGAAACAAAATATTATAAATCATTTTGATCATTTCTTTTAAATTTCTGGAAATTTTCTAAAGGTTTTTTTTTTATCATAAAACGATCGGACCTTATCTTTTTGAATAAGTGATGAAATTTAATCAATATAAATGTTTAAATTATTTTTTTTTATACCTTCTCTTTAAGAAAATTTAAATATGATTAGTTTTAATATAATAAGCAGATACTCTTTTCTAATATCTAAAAATTATAATTGTCTAAATAAAATATATTAATCACAACTTCTGAACTTTGTTCGAAATAATTGTTAAAAACTCGTTCAATCACAAGTTATTGAAATAAAAAAAAAATTTCATGAATATGCTGAGAAATCTAATTTTTACAAAAGAAATATTTTGAAACCTTAAAATAGTCAATTGAATTCAAAATATCGCATGATTTTTATCTCAAAGTATTTTTAGTTACACACGCAAACAGTTTCAAGGTAAAGATATCCTATAAAAATATAAAAGATATTAATTTCAATATATAGATACATAAAATAATTTTAATGCCATATAACATTTATAATTAATTATTTCTTTTCTTTCCATGATAATCCAATTCATAATCCTAATGAATGAAAAGAAAATTATGAACTACATTATATAGTAAATACCACATTAAAAAACTTGTAAAAGTAAAATGTTATTGAGAAAATTGAGGATGTTACAATATTATTAAAACAATCAATCGAGCTCAATCATACATAAAGAGCTCATTTTCTTCTACATATCTTGAATTTAAAATGACCTGATTGAGAAAGTTTTCTGTTTTAAAAATATTAGAAAACTGTAATAAAAATGTTATATTTATAGAATAATAAAAAATATTCGTATACAGATACAAGCCAAATAATTGCTGAATTTATAATAAAAAACAATATATAAGAAAACCTAATTTACAGAAAACATAATTTAAAAATCTATTAATATGCTCTGGTTAATAGTAACCATTTCGAAAGATTTTCCTCTCTAATATTCTGTATTTCATTTTTTCATTATTAAATTAAAGATTATAATTACGTTAGAGCGAATCCTAAATTTCGCTGGGAATTTGAATTTCTTGTTGAAAAAGTTTTGAATATCATTATTCACATTTTATGGAGTTCCTTAAACAAGTTTTGTAAGATGACAAATCAATTAAAATGCAATTTTAGAAAACAAAACTTATTACTTATTGTTCAATAAAAAATCTGAATAGTAAACTATGGAAAAATAAGCCTAAATGCACTTCATCGAACAATGTTCTATTTTAATTTGAACTATACTAATTTTTCTGTTTTTGTTGCTAATTTTTTTTTCAACATTTATTTCAATTATCCTTAACAAATATCAAGGACTCTTCAATATAAAAGATCCGCAAAATTCATCAGATACTTTTCTACTAGAAAGAAATCTTCTGAAATTTTGTGACTCAGGTCAGCAGGAATTAATATTTAAAAATTCACACAAAAAGTCAACGTTGTAAGAATATTCAATAGAAACGCTTAATGTAAATAATTTACATTTTACTTTTTTTTATTTTAAAAAGCATTAAACTTTAAAGCAAATAAGGCTAGAATATAAACTGACTACTCATTTTGAAATTTAGAATTCGAGAATTTAGAATTATACAATTCTAGACTTTTCCAAGATTCATGCAGAAGAATAAGCATCAAATTTTAAATGGAAGAAATTGCAAAGTTAAGTGTGAAGGCTGTATTGACACAAATCACAGCTGACGAAAATCAAGTCTCACAGCTTAAAATTTTTATTGATTTTTTTCCACCCTCTTTTAATGAAAGGGAAGATTACATCAAAGTACAGCAGATTTAGATTTAGTATATTTTACTAATAAATGTAAGCCATTTTGTAAGTCTGAAAGCAATAGAGTTACGGTAAACAATCACAGATGGCGTAACAATAAAATGATCAATTTATTAAATGGTATTTATACGGACAATGTTTCTCCAAATAAAAATTTTACAATGACTTTTTAAAACATTTTATAATTACACTTTTAAAATGTTGAATGATATACCACTGAAAAACAGTGAATTTTATTTATTTCTTTATCTAATATTCAAAGAATCTTCTAAATATTAAAATGAATTTTTAAATGATATCGCAGTGAATACATTCTAATTTGAATTAAAGCTTTTTCACTGAATCTAAGTAACAAGAAAAATCGAAAATAAATTAAATCCGACATTTTATTACTGAAAATCACTACTTATTCGAGTTTTTGTGTGAAAATCACTACCACTACCACTATTCGAGTGAAAATCACTACCACTCGATTTTTTTTATGTGTTGTCCGATTTTCAATAGCAGCTTCATTCCTCAACTTTTTCAATAGATGGGGTTGTTTGTAAGCAAGATTTAGAAAGTTTTTGTTTTAGAAAAACCAAGAATTTTATTATATTAAAAAACTATAGTGAATTTTCAATATTCTGTTTTGTATCATTATTAGTTGTAAGAGTTAAATATGTTTAATATAACACATGTGAGTATTTGATAAAATTTAAAAATCGCTTGAATAGTGCTTACGGCTTAATATAAAATTGCTCATCATTTTTAAAGCCATTATCAAATCCTTTCACTGAGATATTATATATAACCTAAACTACATTCAAGAATGTTCTAATGCATTTGAACATTCCTCGTATAACCTATCGGAAATTATTTTTGTAAATAATGTACCTTAATCACCTGTCAAAAGTGAGAAAAACCGGAAAATACTTATGACCAACAAATGCGCAGGTCAAATTGTCGAAACGATATATCTATATCATCCTTTGTAAATTAGAAAAATTTCCCACTCTGCACTATTCTACCATTGAAATTTAGCCTTAATTCTTGAATGTTTTGTGGATTCCATCCCAGACTAGGCTTATATTTATTGCGATTCAGAGTCCATTTTAAATTGTTTGCTCTGTACACATTGTCCTCCGAATGCATAAACTGACCAAAAATTGACAGTGTAGCTAACCAAGTCTAAGTTTTAAGAATAAGTGCATTCCGAAATTCGAGATCCAAAAATTTAAATTTTAATTTATATTTTTACTACATTAAAAGACAAAAAGTTAAATTAAATTAACATTGAATATTCTAAAATAAAATCAGTTCTCCTAAAAATAAAGAAATTATCATAGTGACTAACTGTAGCAAAATAATATGTTTAAACAGGATTATTTATGAAAAAATTAATTATTTAACTTAAGATAAATTTTTAGTTTTAGCTAATGTTACTTAATGTAAGATAAATTTGTTAATGTCAGTTAATGGGAAGATTATAACTATAATCAGTTTATAGAGCTGCTTCTATTTAATTAGAGTTTTAAATGTATTTTGGCTTAAATTTGCAATACCCTGGGTATTACTTTTTGACAAAATTAAATAAATTAATTTGCTGAACTAAATGTATAACAAACTTTTTCTGCTAATGTTCGTATTCCTCATATTTATAGAATAAAAGTCCAAGTAAATAAGGTATATTTCTTATGTTATGTAAACTAACAAAGTTTTAATATGTTCACAGAATTTAAGATATTTATAAAAAAATTATGCTTGAGATGAAGCATATCACTTTAATTCTATATCTTTTAACTGTGATAACGCAACTGAAAATAAATTTTAAAGAAATCCTTTCATCAACAATATTGTAATAAACACTAGCAGAAATATCAAATAAAGATTAATCATTTAGTAATTTCCATAAAATAGTTCATTAGGCCATAAAATATCAAAAACCTTTTTTCAAATTTAACAACTGAAAATGTAAGACAAAGGATAAGGAATAAAATTATTTGTAAAATAGAATATTTAAGAATAAATTTTTTTAAGATTTTTATTTTTGTAAATAACTTTTTGGGTACGAAAATTCTAAAAATTACATTATATATGAAAAATTGAAATATTAACTATTGACATCAAAAGGAGTGTTAAAAAGAAGATTATAGTAATTATCATGCATTAAAATACAGACAATTTTTATAAAATTATATTTAATGATAGAAGTTACCCATAAGCTGTGAGCATTTATAATGAATCATATTTTCATGTTATGATCTTTTTTAGGCTTTAACACCAAGTAAACTTTAAAACGTAAAATCAAAATACTTTTAAAATAAAATACGTTAATATGCTAGACAATTTTTTTAATGGAAATAAAATAAAAGTATGTTATTATTATTTAATGTATTAAGAAAATCTTATTAATGGTATAGAGAAATTGTGATTTTATTATTTTTAATTCTAATAAAACTTTTTTATTCTTAGTACTTATAAAAACAATAACAATTTTTCAAGAATTTTGATGCGTATGTATCTTTACAAAATCAAAACTTACTTTCGTTTTAAATTCCCAAACGGTTCTTTAATCCAATTTTTAAATGGGGAATAATAAAGCATGCTTGGATCGAAATTTCTAATTAAGCTTACACTATTTCGCGTCTTGCGCATCACAAAATCCTGATGGTTGTGTCATAATTTAGACCTTTCTACTCCTTTTAACAGCTTTAGTTAATAAAACTCATAGTTACGGCTCTTATGTTCTTCCAAGTGGAGAGGACTCTAAGGCTCTTCAAAATCAGAAGTATCCTCCTAGGAATGATCATAGGTTTAGAGAATCTTCTTGCAGAAGAGTCTCTTGAAATTTCAGTGGCCTTCTTCAAATGTTAGCTGTATTTGCCAACAGGTTGTTGAGACTATGTTTTATTATTTGCTGAGTGTGTACAGCTAAAGTTTAAGCGCTTAGCTTTCGAGTAGTTGGAAAACACGTTGTAAAGAACATAAATGTTTCCATTTTGCCAGTCTTCTTTAAAAATATAACTGTTTAAGTTAGTTTCATGAGATTTTCGATGTCATTAAAATCTATTTCTAACATTCTTTCCAATATACTTGAATTTTAATTTCAAATGGGAATTTCATTCTATTTCTGGTCTAATCCCAGTTTGAAATTTAAAATCGTAATCGTGGGAATAAGAAATTGCGTTCTATTAAGCTATTTATTCACAAACATCTTTCGAAACAAAATTTTACCACCATGAAATACACTTTTATAAAATTTCATGATCACCAAATTACAGTTTAACTTCTCAATTGCTTATACCATTAACTTTCCGGCAAATACTTGTTGATTTATGTTTAGAATAATGCCTGCATTAATATTCGATAGATTAATTGATTAATATTTTACTAAAAAGTAAATTTGGATTTTAGGAAAATCATAGTTGGATTAAAAAAGCAAACAAAATTTTAAATAATGGTAAATTAAAAATTATAAATTTTATTTTCATTTACTAATTATATTTAGATAAATCTATTTTTAGTGTTGAAGAAATATCTCCTCGTACTTTCTATCTTAGTTCTAAAATTTTCATTAAATGAAAGGTTAATTTTCCCTATGATTTATGGGACATATGTCAGAAATATCTTTGCAGTTATTTACTGCTCGTAAGAATTTCCTGTGCATTACCCAAACTATCAGTCACTACGATTAATCTATCAATATCTACAAACTATAAAATCTTTCATCGCCGAGACTGAAATTATCAAACGATTGAAATTTTATGTTAGTGATACTTGGAAGACTATCACATCTTCTATCGGATGAATGCGTTCAAATGAATATTTGTTCTCATTTTAGAAAACCTATTTCAGATTTCAAATTTTATCGTTTAAAAAAAGGAATATCTCGCTTGATAAAAATTTGACCTACATAGTTGACTATCATAAATGCCATGGATATCATTCTTATTTATGTAACCCATGTTGCTGCTGCCTCGTTTTTTTATGAATTAACACCTTTTTGTCTTTTTTTTTATGATTACTAGAGGCAGTGAAATCATTTGGTTACAGATTTTGCAACACTAATTAAATAAGGCTTAAGGTTAAAACAAACATACAATTCTTTTCTTTTAGCATTTAAATTAAATACTCCTATACATTATAATGAAATAATATACAATAAATATAAATAGTTAATTTTGCTAATTTAATTTGGTAAGTAATCTATGTGTGAGTTGATGAAAAGGATATTTTTATTTTGGTTAATATCATAAGATAGAATCTTTAATTACAATATTAGATAGTAACTGATATTCATATTAAAAGGTTTTCTAGAATTTGAAAAAATATTTTGTGATTATATATATAGTGAATATAGTGATTTGAACTTTATAACACATTTTTAAAATTCACTAAATCTATTTCAATTAAATAATTTTATATAAAGAGTCTTATAAATCTTGTGCTGCATCTTAATGTGTATTATACATTATTCTGCAATTACTGAGTTCAGAAAAATTAGCTCAATCGTGATTCTATTATACAGAAATTTAATTTCAAAAATTTTTCTTTAGCATTATGTTTTTCATGAATAAATTACTAAAAAACGAAATATAGAGATTAGAATTATTTCTCTTTATACTTTTTTGCAAGATATAGCGAATTGGAGTATTATTTTTATAAGTTGTTTGAAATATAGATCTCAAACACTTTTAAATTCATAGCTCCCTAAATAAGAAACTAATAATTTAATAGTTTGATATCTGATTTCATAATAATTAAAAATGCTTCTCAAATTCTTAAAATGTATTTCCTGCAAGTACTTTTCAAGAAATATGATACATTTAAATTCAACAAAAAAGATATAGTTTGAAAACTGAAAGTATTTTTACTAAAATCTTTTGAAATATGTGAACCTTATAGTTATTATCTAAATTGCCAGATTTAATATTCATTAGTTTTTATACTGAGCTTTTTTTAAAATAAAGAGTAATTAAGAAATAGAAATAGGAGGAAGGAAATTGAGTTTGTTCCATTAATCAATCAGTTCATCGTAACAAAAATTGCTAAATTGATCTCCATAATAACTTATTTTGAGGTGAACATATTGACAATAATGTTCTTAAAATGTTTACTTACAAATTAAATTCAAGAAAATAAATTAAATAAAGTTATTATAAATTTTTTAATTTATAAATTAAACTACAAAACTTGTTAAGCTAAATTATGAAGCAACTTCATCCATGAAGTTTTAAATCCATAAATCAACTTTATAAATCAAATAAACTTTTCTATTCGTATTCTTAAATTATTTTTAATAAGAAAATAAAAAAAAATATTTTGAGAAAACGTTGAATGAAAAAGATATTCCAACGAAATTATTTTTAAACTGCATTGTATTAGTAAAAATTCAATTACTTCGTGAAAAAAGTATAGCAAAAAAACTCATGCAAGTTTTGTGAGATGACTTACGTTTTGAAAACTTTTTTGAATTGAAATATTTAAAAAGGTATATGTATTATGTTAATAGATGATCAATAAAATATTCAGTAATTTACTATACCGAAATAAAGGTGCTAATTGTATAGTATAAACGGTTAAGTCGAAATATTTAATAAAAAATTTATAAAAATTTACTTGTGAATATATAAAGAAGTAAATAAAATTCCTGTTTAAAAAAGATAAAAAGAAGGCAAATATAAAGAAAGTTGTACTCCAGTGGTTCGTCAATTCAAAGTTATAAATTCAGTTTTAATAAATGACTTCAAATCGAAAAATATCAAAAGTAAGATTAAAAGAAATTTTATAAATACGTATTTTAAATTTCTATCTTTTTTGTTTCAAATAGAGAATAAACTAAAATATTCTCTTTACTTTAAAGTAAAATATACCTTACTTTTTAGAGAAATGTGGTGACCATAAGTAATAACAAAGTGAATTAGAAAAGTTAAAAATGAAAAGTGTATTATATTTTTTATAAGCGTAAAACTTTTTCATGGCACCTTACGTCACAATACCAATATCTGTTTTTAATATTCGTGCCTTTTTGCATTGACATTTTTTCAATTTAAACTAAATTTTAACAAATTTAGCCTAAATTGTTAGTTTTGTTCTGCGTAGTTTAATAATTAATAAAGTTTCCAATTATAATTTTAAAAAGGAAACGTCCCATAAACATTTTAATTGTTATATGCATATAAGAAATACACATCTAGTAAAATCTGATAAATATTTCAAGTCAAAAGTAATAATTTCGGAAATGATTTGTCACACATTTTAATAGATACTTCCCTTAAGAATGTGCATGTATTTATACACATTAGCGAACATTTAGTAATATGATTCCTCTTAGAATTTACAATTAAAATTTAAAAAAAAAGGGCCACTGACCAGTATCCACCTTACAAATGATATTCTTATCATCGCTTAACGTTTTTGTATGAGTTCACAGAACCATATTTGTTTCCAGTTTCGTTAATTATTATCTTGTGTTTACATTATCTGCCTTCGGATCAAAAACAAGAGGTCACGGTCGCTGCAAAACAAGCCTGTCGCTAAGAGATAATGCATTTTTTTGAAGACATCAAACTGATTTTCGCACTTAGTATCAGAAATTAAAAGTAAATATTCCGGAACATGAAATAATTGTGGGAAACTGAGCGAATACATGATTACAATGCACATGTCTCTAGTTTTAAAACGTACATAATGTGAGATTTAAATAGTGCCAAATAGTTCACATTCTTATGTTTAGGATGTATTTGCTTTCTGGAAACATAATTATTTTAAAACACAAAAAGTGACATTAGAACTAAAATTATTATACATTCAATTAAATGTATATTTTATATTATCTTTAAGATAGATGGCAGAGTAAATTACTGGGCATAAAACTATTTAAAAAATATAGCTATGTTTTAAAATATTCTTTTGTAAAAAACAACTTTTTCTAAAACTATATTCTTTATAAGTACTGTTTTAAAAATTATTCGTATAAGGTGATCTAATAGTTATACTATGCATCAGACATTGGTTTTAATATTTTCTACATAAGGGAGAAAAGCTGATCCAAGTGAATATTAAATTCACATTAAAGGACTGTTGTACTAATGAAAAAGGGAATACGTACACTGTATATTTTAACTTAGAGAAACATTAAATATATTTATTTATTTTTGGCTATATTTTACTTTAGATTTTATTTACATATTAGTATTTTTTTTCTGAAAAAATAATAATATAAAATAATGAAAAACAACATAAAATAACGAAAGATAGATTTTTCTAGATTTTTAGACAAATATAATTAGTTAAAATAACTTTAAAAATGCTAGAAAAATTCCTCAGATTTAAATATTCTAATTGATGTTGACGTACTTTCAGAAAAGCTGAACTATTAGTTTTTCCAAAATGAAATTCGTAACATTGCTTTTAAAATAAAGTTTTGCAGCTCACTTATTATTATATAGGATTCAAAAGCATTGATATGTGATTAGGTGTTATATTTCTGATATTTATATTTCCAAAAGGTAATTCTAAAGAATGGGGCGTATAAAAATTCTATTTTGTTTTTGTTCTCTTAAATAAATGGCTGCATCATTATCATCAATATTATAATTATTTGTAAATAATAACTTACGTAACATCAATTGTGTAAATACCTTACAAAGTTCATATTTGTCAAACGTATTTCTTCGTATTAAATATGTGCATAAAATTCTTAATTAAAATAATAGCTACTTGATCATAAAATAATTATTATCATGTAATCCTATTTTCAATTTAAATTTACTATAACATTTTTAGCATTAAGAATATCGGATTGTAATGAAAGATATTGGCTACCATTAATATCATCTGTAAAAGCAGTTCACGTTGCCGTATTCATTTATTTTTTAATATTTGAAAGAAAGAGACTTGCTGAAGTACACAGTGTTGTGAGATCAGTAAGACAAATTGTTATTATTAATTACAAGGTGACTGAAATAAATATATCATGCTACCAGATTAGAACCATAATTTACATTTCTAATTCTGTTATGAAAAGTCAGCTACAGAATGTCATATAATCACGTGTACAACTTCAGGTACTACTGTTGTATTATATGTCACTGTAAAGATTTAGTACCAAATTTTCAAAAACAAGAACTATTATATTCCAGAATCAGAGTTCTCCGGTTGTCTAATCTTGATGAGGCTCGCTTACAAGAACTTATGGAAGAAAATCAGTATTTGCTCGCTAAGGAGATAGACATGCTTTGTGTCTGGTGGAATTGTCGTGGTATTATCCACAAAAAGTATTTTCTAGAAAGGTGAAACCATCAACAGAAGGTATACAGTGAGATGTTAGTTCATGTTGACGTTGCTATCAAATCCACACGACAAACTGAGTTCTGGTGTAAGAAGGTACAGTTCCATCAAGATAATTCGAAACCACATGTGTCTGCCTTCACTGACAGCATTTAATACTTAAGTTTTTCCTCAGCTAAATTTCGTAAAAAAATTTCTAAATATGAAGAGGCTCTGCTCAACATTTAAATATTAGAATAGCTTTAAAACAGTTTCATTAAAAACTAGAGTATTTTGAAGTATTAAAGGAGTTTCTATCATAATTAGTTCTATTGTTTGAATATCTAACATTAACTAAAATAAAATAATTTTAAATATTCACATGTCAATGTGTTTATGGGTACTAAAATGATAATAAAAATAATTTATAATTTGAATCTCTTTAGCTTTGAGTTAATACGCTCTGTATAAGAAAGCTGTAGTTTTTTAATAAAGAAATATTCAATTTATAATTTTAAATGCTTCGTTGATACATATCACAATGAGGGTAACAAAAGGAGAGCTGCGACAAAATAAGATCATGATTCAATCGCTTTTCATGTTTAAACAAAGTCATGACTAAGAACAAAGTCTTATTACAATTGTATTGTGTTACGGAAAAGGTTACAGTAAAAAAAAATATTTATTTATTTTATCGCCTCCTTTTAAAACTTACACGTCGATGTAAGTAAACAAATACGTTATCTGTCCACTACGTGCCACATCCAATTATAATGTTTGAAAATGAATGAAGCAAGTTGCATCAAGACAAACCCACCGAAGAAAAAAAAAGTTTCTCAAAACACCGCTGGATCATATGTCACTTGCCTGTAAAAATGCTTTTTACTCATTTTATGACAGACTGTTTTTTTCCATGTTTGATGATGCTAGTGTATTTTTTTGTTGCGATAAAATAATTTTTTTTTTATCTGAAACTAATTTATGATTTAGTTATCTATCTCCCAGATAATGACACATCCCATCTGTATGGTACATGATATGATGTGCATTTTTGAAATGATGCTCCCGTTTGGATTTTTCGTTGTAAAAAAATTTCCGTTGCAGTTACTAGGAAATCTAAATTAGGTACGAAGCCGAGTTTAAAAATAGATTTCTAATTAACAGAATTAAATTATTTTTATTTGAGTAGTTAATGGTATCTATTTGTAGCAACGATTTTCGAATGCGTCATATAAAAAGTAAATTAAAAAAATTTTTAGAAGCATTCAGATAACTTTGGCATACATGGATTCAAAGCTTAAATTAAATGGTGTCCATATAAAAATAAATTTTCGTATCAACATTTCATAATTATTTTTGTTGAAGTAGATTAGGGCACAAACTTTCTAATGCAAATTTTTGAATGTGTAGTAAAAATGAAAACGAAATTAATTATGTTTAAGTAAATACTTAGATAAATTTGAATTCAAAGTAGAAAAACGTAAGATGTTCTAATAAAACTAAATGTTGTTTCGATTATTATTCATTTTTTACGCTAAAAATAATAAAGAAAGAATAAAAAATTGGACGTATTTAATTTTAAATCTGCAAGAGTTACTATTTAGATATGATAAATTGTTATTTAGCTCTTATTGCATCATAGTTTAAACCATATAAGGGTAACTTTTCATACTTAATGATATTTTTAAGGATAAGAGATTGTATTCTTTGAATTTTTAAAGTGTTTTGTAACTCAAAAGTGTTATGTTATATTCTGGTACTATAAATTCTGAAACATAAAAATTGTATTAAAATTTTAAACCTTTAGCAAAATATAAATAAATTAAGCAATTATGTGCATTAAATTTAATTTACTGAGATTTCATAGTTTTACTGTATTATCTGTAATATATTAAGTGTATATTTACACAGTTTTTTTATAATATGCAATCAAATATCAAAATGATCTGTTGTGATGTTTAAACCAGTCCATCAAAATTTTTATTAACACATTATTTTAATTTCGGAAAATTTCAGGAAATAATCAAATGATATGCTTCAGCTGTCTTGAAAAAAGAAAAGTAGATTATGAATATAAGTTGTACACAAAATTTTTTTACAAAGATCTTAAATAAAAATAAAATTTTCCTGGTGAAATAAGTAATTTCTTTATACATTTTAATCAATCTCTCTTAATTACCTTCGTAAGGACATACCTATGCATTTTCAAAATATTCACTGGCATGGTTCATTTTATTTTTTTAACACTGATTTCAATTAAGAAACTTATAGTGCTTAAAGAATGCTCATAAAGAAACATAATTTCTGAATTTTATAGTTTTTATATGAAATATTTAACATATTTAAGAAATCTGATTCTCTTTATGATTTAATTTGAATTAAAGAAATTTAGAATTAATTCCATTCCTATTCTTTTGTTCATATTACTACAGTTAGATTTAAGTTACAAATATAAACATAATTCTTATATTCCTCATAATTCTTTATAATTGAATCGTTATGAATACTTTTTATAGAAAAAGAGTTTCACTATTTTCTCGAGATTTAACCCATTAAGAGCTTTTATTATAAAGAAAAGTATAAGCAAAAGAACTTTGTTATTTGTATTCATTTAAGACATATTTGTTTCTTATAAATATTTTTACTTTGCTGATTTAAGAACGAAATGAAATCATTTTAATAGCTTCAAAATAACTACCTCTAATGCATTTTCACCATCTCTTTACTGCTACCTCTATATTTTAATTAAAGTATCTTTAATTAAAAATATAATAACCGTATGATAATGGCTATTAATTCCATCAATTTCAATTAAATCATACTTTTAATGAAATTCTGATATTTTGTAATTAAAATATGGATATTACAGCTGAATCAGATTCTTGAATTTATTATAATTTCATTATTTGTAAACTGAAACTTTATATTTAAAATTAAGAAGAATTTTTCATTATAACTTCATTTCTAATTATTTTAATTAAGAAATGATTACGTATATATGTTTACAATAGTACTTCACAGTTTTATTTTAAATCTAATTTTCAATGCCATTTCCTATTAAGTACAGAAAATACTAACTATATTATTTATTATTTCCAGAACCTTTATTATTGCAAACCACGAGTTATAACACATCAAATACTACAAATACCACCCACCTAGGACTTGGGTCCCCGACTTTAGAAAGCCAAGCTAACCGCATCATTACTTCCACCACGACAACTGCTTCCAGTAACGGAATCAAAACCGAACCGGCGACAACTTCGCAACCACCACGCCAGAGAACCAGGCGGAAACCACGCGTACTCTTCTCGCAAGCCCAGGTGTACGAACTGGAGAGGAGGTTCAAGCAGCAGCGGTACCTGTCCGCTCCTGAGAGAGAACAGTTAGCCAACGTTCTCAAACTTACTTCGACTCAGGTGAAGATCTGGTTCCAGAACCGAAGATACAAGTGTAAGCGACAGCGCCAAGATAAGACTCTCGAACTGACTGCCGCCAACTTGCACCAAGCTAGGAGAGTCGCCGTTCCGGTTTTGGTCAGGGATGGGAAGCCCTGTCCATCCGCTTATTCCTCTGTGTCTACTGGAGGAAATCCCGGATATTATCCATCGCCAACTGCAGCATCAGTACCAACGTCCGGCTCATCATACCCAAATACTGTTGCACCTTATTCTCAAATAACTAACCTTCAACAAAGTCCGGGGTCGAATTCGACTCTCACCAACGGTGGAGGTGTTTTCGGAAATATGCAGCAGATACATTCATCACCAGGTATCAGCGGCTGGTGAAGACTGATATTTGAAAAATTGAAGAGCGTAACGAATTTTTTGTCAATACATTTTCACAAATTATTACATTAACAAATAAAAAAAATATTCCAAATAAATTGAGAAAAATTCTGATTGTTCAGAATATGAAACAAAATGAACAAGAAAGGAAAAAGTATTTTCGTGATGCATTGAAAATCACATGTGAAAAGTGCTGGTCACTTTCTTCTTATTGTATTGATTTATTGCATAGTTATTTGAAGTTAGAATCATATGAATGAATTTTAATGAAATTTTTTTATCCAAAGAAAATATATGAACATAATTCTTAGAGATAGATCATGTAGATAAGAAGTCAACCTATTTATTCATTGAAAGGATCTTCGAAACTTACTAAACATTTCGAAAATTTCACAACACGCTTTCGAATTCATTGAAGAAATCACGTTAAATTTAAATGTTTGTAATAATATTTATTGAATAGGTTAGAATGTTAACTTTATAGAAATATGAAAAATGTATAGAACTGCCAATTAAGTTGAATTAGAATTGAAAAATTATGTAGAATACTTTACAAAATTCTTTTTTTAATTATAAAATTGAAGATCATTACTTTACAATATTATTTAATAAGCGTTTGCAAATAAAATAAAGAAATTTTGTAATATATAAGATATTTTCATACAAAAGGATAAAAATATACAAAGAATTTTATCTTAATATTTATATACTTAAAATATTAGTTTCATTTTACTAAAAAATTACAAAACAAGAAATTACTTTGCATATCTCGTTCAAAGGTTATCTTGTTAAAATTGTATAATTATTTATGTACTCAATTTGATCAAAAATAGAAATCGACTTTTTGTAAGTATCCGTAACTTTAAACTGCAAAATCCATTGGAAATTTGTTCTAATGTGCAGAAAGACTTTATTGAGGGATTTATTACTAAGGATTTTATTGATTATTAATTCAATAATCAAATTATCAGTAGTTGCGAAACAGATATTCAATAAACTATTTTTAATGGAGAATAAATTGACAGTGAAATTAATTCTCTGCTTAAAATTCAAAGGATTAAATTATCCACTTCAATAAGATGAAATTAATATTATCTGAATAAAAAAATTGTGATATCTTTAAAATTTTTGTGATTTTTAACTAAATTTAATTTGTTTAACTAAAGCTAAGAGATTTTGTTTATATATAGGAAAAATGTTTTTCTTTGATGCTATATTTCATCAATAGAATATAAGGAAAGTTTAAAATATTTTAAATGAATTATTTTCAGGTTAAAGCTTGATGTATTTTTTTATAACCAAAAGTAATATATAATCTCAAGAAATTTAGTTATCATAATTTCCCATCTAGCATCCCTCTCAATTTCAGTGCTTCTTTTGTGAATTTTAAATAATGTTTGGAATTTTTTAAAAGAAATACTAAAAAATGGCTTGATATTCAAATGTATATAAAAATGCTGATAAGTATGTAAAATAATTGTATTTAATTAAGAAAGCACTGTAATTAGAATTTTAGATTAGTTGTCATTATTAAAACTTATAACATTTTTCAAATAAATATTGTTTTAAATTAATTTTTTGAAACTTATGGAATCTGAATGTGCAATTTTTTTCCATTGTATTGTAGCTGTGCTACATTATTTTGTTAAAGTATTGTTGAAGTTTAGTTAAAAATAAATGTTTTTTCATAGTGTCGTATATTAATATTTCATTCATCTATTATAACATTAAGCGTCAATAGAAATGTTATTGTGTGAAATATATTCTTAATTGATTTAGTTTCTTAAAAAGTAGTAATTTTTGTTTTGGAACACATATGCCTGCTTAATGTAGTCTTAAATTTGATGAAATTAGAAAATGAATCTAATATCACGATCCAGCAGAAAAATTACATATTCGCTTAAGCATTACTTTTTGCAGAATTTTCATTAAGTTTCTAAAGAAATGAATAAATTATGATAATTAAAAATTTCTATTGCTTTTTTAATTTTAAAACATTAAGCTTTAGTTATTAACTGCAAAAGTAAACATAAATTCTTAAAAATATAAGCTTTAGTGTTTCACAATGTTGCCACTTAGCGTACAAATTCAAAACTTCTCTCATTTTCTTTCCAAAAAATTTTTGAAAATCGTTTGGAGCTTTAAAAAAGAAAATTAGATTGAATAAATTTCAAATTCCATCAAAATGCTAAAATATTCATGTTTTTTTGAATTTCTCCTTTTGTTTCAATTCTGTCATACATAATTAATGATTTATCTATTTCTAATTTGAAAAGTGAAATTGCTTATAAAATCTTCTTTATATACGGAAAATAATATTTTAAGAGACGTACATGTATCTATATTTATATTAAATAAGAGAAGAGAAATTGCTTCAACTGTAGGTGGATAGTGATTATCACTTGTTTAACACTTGTTTAAAACCATAACTTGATTGATGATTATCACTTATTTAAAAAGTATTAACAATTATAATACACAATATTCTATCAACAAGAAATTTACATATATACATACTTTAGTTACATATGTATTCTACAAATAATCAATTTCAATGTAAATTAATCACTTAATAAAACTGCAAATTTGATGCGCTAATTCAATTTCTATTTTTCGTATTATTCATTTATTATATTTTCATAATTTATTTCATTTATTATATTATTGTTTAGATCATTACGACTCAGCTTACATAAGAAATTTGGTTTTTGCGTAAAAATACTAGAATTGACGTATAATACTTTATAAAGAATAATATCACTTTCGTATATTCTTAGAATGTTGAAAAATTTGGAAGTGACGAGAGCAATTTAATTTTTTTAAGTAGGGGTACTCGTCTCAAAATGATTGCCCATTTCTGTTTTTGTGATTACATTCTTTTTTTTTAAGTCTAATCTAGTAAAAAGTAATTACATAATTGTTGAAATATAAATTTAAATATTTACCTTTCATATGTAGAAAAATACGAATATGTGATTAATTGAAGAAATTCCCGTCAAAACATCGAACATCGAAAAAAAAATATCAGGAGTAAAAAAAAAGTAAAATTATACTAAACATTTTCATCAGATAGCTTTAGATAACTTCATGGAATTTATTAGCACATATTGAAATCAAAATACATTATCTCTTATTCACCTCGTTGCCAATCACTATTTCCTAAATTATTTTTCAGATGTAAAAATTAGAACATCGAGTGAAAAATAAAGCATTATAAATAAATTATCGTTTGGAGATAAGAGATAAAAAAAAATATTTGCTTAAAAATATACTATCATCTGGATTAAAAAAAAATTAATTTTCATTTAAAGATTATCAATCTTTATTGATTTATCAATCCATAATCTATGGTCAAATTTCAAATTGCAATTCATGCTACATAATAGGCTTTTTTCTCCATAGCTTTCCAAATATTTATCTAAGTCAATATAATTTATTTTATTTTTTATTTTTTTGTAATTTCAGATGATAAAATATTTAATATGTTAAATAAAAGCACAATTTTTTTAGGTTAAATAAGGGCTTTTCTTAACAAATTTTACCTAAACACCGTATCTGAAAACGTTATCCGCGCATTTAATTTTATTTCATTTATTTGAAGAAAATTGAAGTTAAATTTTAGGAGTTTCTTACTCTTAAAAGCCTATATTTATGAAGACTCAAAGCTTACAATATTTTGAATGCTTTTTACTATTTTGCTACTTTTAAATTATAAGGATTTAAATTTTATTTCATCGAAATTTTTTATTATTATTTTTTTTACATTTTTAGTAAAATAATTAAATTAAAAGATTTTCAAATTTATGAAATTTAAATTCTTTTACTACCTTAACAGAAAATTATTTTTTCTCTAAACTATCACCAAATTAGTTTCATTTAAGTTTGCAAGAAGCTTAATTATCTAAATAGGCTGCAGAAAATATTATAAATTAAAAAAAGTTATTCTAAATATTATATTCTTTTACTTAAGTATATTTTTTGATGAAAAATAAATTTTTGGAATGTTTTAACAACAATTTTCTGATAAAGTATTCCATTAGTAAAAGAAATTTTGGAACTTCGATCGTTTAACAATAAAATCCATAAATTATAGGATATACCATATTACTGATATTTGAATATTGTTTAAGCTTTTCTTTCCAGTAAATAAAATTTTCCTTGTAAAATAAATTTGTATATTTTCTTTTTTTCTAAGTAACTACATCATAAAATAGCTGGGTTGAGTAAAAATATCATCTCTTAGTTATAAAAAAAAAAAAAAAAAAAAAAAAAAAAAAAAAAAAAAATTCAGATAATTTTTTTTTCCAACATGTGGAATTCTACAATTCTAATTTATTTTTCCGGTATTCTACTTTGTGTTTTCAATAAATAATTTTGTTATATCTCATATGCCATATTTGTCGTTCAGTATGTTTCCAAAAGTTTCGAAGTGCAAGGTTGCTTTTCACTATTTATAAACAATATTCAAGAATATACTTGAATATATATCAAATACAACAAATGATACATAAAGTAAATTATAATACTAAAAGATGAAAATATTAAAGACAATGACAAAAACTATATATTGAGTGAAGCCTTCAAATAATAATCGATATGACGTACAACTCTAAATCCATTGGACGAATTAAATGTGTATTTATCGTGTAGTAGCAGGTATAATGCACTATAAATACCCTGAAAGTTAGTTTATAACACTTATTAAACAAAATAAAAGCCCATATTGAACATTTAAAAAACAATATCACTGTTTTAGCTTCACAGTGCCTGTATATAAATAGATAGCTATAAATAATAATAACCATAAAAAATTGCAGCAAAACATAATTTCAATTCTTAAACTTGAGTTTTATACCTAACATATTTCTCTAAAGTTCTTACGTTTGCATAAGGATTAGAATTTTCAGAATAGTATTGCTTTTCTAAATAATATACGAATTTTCTAGTCATGTTCATCTGAATTTGTTCAGAAACAAGAGAAATAATGAGAAAAATGTTTTTACCTAATTTTGAATTCAATGTTTGAGATTTGCAATAAATTATGGAGAGTTTTTACTGTATATATTATTTTGTTATTATAAATAAAATATAAATATGTGAAATAAGATGATTCTTTTAATTATACCTAGAACAAAAGAAGACTGTTTTCAAGTTATTTTAAGGGTCTACCTTATTTTACGAAGAAATTAATCCATACCACAATTCAAAATTGGAATACGTTAGGCAAACTTTTCAGTTTGAAATTAATATGTAAAAATTATTCCTTAAGAATCAACAATGTAATTGTAAATGTTTTCTCAAGCAGAATGTTAAAAAGTGTAAAGAAATGCTATTAAATATGTATTTAACAATTTTTAAATAAAGCCATTTATTAAACTGTATTTATTGGTTACATTGGCCTAATGAAAATAATGGATTCTTCGAAATCAGAAGTATTATTTTTGGTCCCCATTTATTTCGATTTAGTAATAGATGTTGCACTTCTTTTTTCTTTCACACCTATTATAGTAGATATTGATTCTTCTATTACTACATTTTCTTCACTGTTTCTTATGACATAAAAAACTGCTAAATATATTAGGTTGGGGAAAAAGAAATCCATTATTTTTACGTGAACTTTTTGTAACTTCTTCCAGATTCGCTTTGTAAAAAGGTTTAAAACAGTTTTCATGTAGATTTTTAGGTCTTGTGCGAAGCTACGACTGCTGACATGCTGTCAAGTTTGATAATTTTTGATATTTTATAGACATTCTCGACGATGTTGTATCCATGCGAGGTGCATCTTTAGTATCCAAATACCCAAACGGAATCGACGAAACCAAAACTGTGCGTAACTGGTTGTTACAGTCATATATAGGACGATAAACACCTTTCACAATTTTAGCCACCTGGTTAGCATTTTCGTCATTATAAAAGAAAAACTAAAATGTATCAAATTTTCTGTTTGTTGTCTTCTATTTTTAAAACCTTGTACTCATAAGTGAATTAATCAAACAAAAATCCGCAAGAGAATATTTTAGTGTCAAATGTCACCTTTCCAATGAGCATAAATTTGAAATTGTTTGATAGATACCTCACGAGATAGCGATCACTACAGACGTCTACCGAAAAAATAATGGATAACTTTTTCCCCATACTAATACATGATTGATTCTCATTTATCATTCAACTGCTTACAGCTGATAATATCATATTTTGCGATGAAAGAGGATTTAATATTTCTAATAATTTCAATTTCAATTCTTCAATATGTTTTAAATTGAATAAATTTAAGGAAATGCAAGAGGAAATCTTAAACACTGGTTTCTTATATTTATTGTTGACATAATAATTTTACTCTGGTGAAGAGATATTGATAACATAATAAATACTACTTTTCATTGTTTAGTAGAAGCTTTACCGTCTGAAAAGTTACAATAGTAACCTATTCAGAAAAATACTTAGATCACAGACTTATTCGATTACACATTCTCAATTTTTCTTTAAATATGGAATATAGGTAATATCATTTCATATTTATAATATTTTACATTTCAAGAAAATGTGTCGATATAGTTTTCAGACAACCAATTCTTTTATTGTAATGTGCAAAATTAATTTCTCAGTAAAAAGTTTCCAACACAAGTGCTCTAAAAGAATGGAAACTATGCAAAACGTCTCGGTGCAGCTTAGAGAAAATAATAACAATAAAATGACCTTTACGCAGAAAATAGATTCAGGTGTCATATAACGATTACCATTAATCGCTGGAATGCTTTGTATTAAAATATGTGCTCTCAAGAATCCACGCGACACCACTCGATCAAAAGAGAACTTTATACAGCCATTACAGTCCATTTACAGTTTAAAGAGCAAACTTGGTAAAGTCGAACAGCTCCAAAATCACACTCCCTTTCTTTGAGCTCACCGAATTCGATAGCCCTCTACGTTACTCGAAACGTGGTCAAACAAAAGCTATTGATTGGGCCTGGTCTTTATTCGCATTTGGCGACTTTTTTTTTTATATATTGTGAATAGTTTGTTGAAAAGTAGAAAAATGATGAGGGAGAATAAAAAACATAGATCGAATATCGGTTGTGGTAAATGGTTTCTAAAATGGTGGCGATTTTTGTTTGGTTGCCGGTGGATTTTTTGTTTAGTTTTGGATTTGATTGACGGGACGCGTGGCTTAATGTATTTGTATTCCGGAATAGAGCGTAATTCAGATTTTTTTTTAAGAATTCACTTTGCAGAGAGCGGAAAATTTAATTTTGTTTAAAAGTTTTTTTGGCATATAATGAGAACTTAAATGATTTATAAAAAGTTTATTATTACGTTAAAGAACTTTAAAATATTAGTATGATACCGAAATTTCAAACAAAAATATGAAAACGCATTCGTGAAGAAAATATTTGAGTAGTTGTAAGCTTTACTATTGATTAAAATGGTAAGAAAAAAATAACATAACTAGATACTAAAAAAAAAAAAATTAATTTTAAGGGAATTTTAATTGTTTGATTTAACATCATTTGAATATAAAATATACCAAATGCAACAATTAAAATTAAATCGTTGGTATATCAAACACACTGCTAACAAATATGAGATAAAGAAACGTATTTTTGTTAAATAAAAAACTCTTTATAGAAAAAACTTGATCAATAAAAGGAATAAAAGTTAAGTTTTCACTATAATTAAAAATCCAAAATTAGTTTCTAATCTAATTTGAGATTAAAGAAAGCATAAAAATACTAACGAGAAAAGTTCAGTCTTAAAGGACAGTTCTTATATGTAAGGGAAATTTTAGAGGATTTTTTAGTAGATTTTGATTTGCAGCTATTCATACAAGAATTCTTGTTTTCTTGCCTCAAATCTAGCGCCATAAATCTATAAATAATATAAAAAAGAAAATAGTATTTTATAAAGAGTTTACTTTAAAACAATAATGTCTCAAATTTTAAAACTGATATATGTATATCAATATAATTTTGGATCCCATATTGTTATTTGCTATACATCTTTAATAATATTAAAATTTCTCTTGTATTTTAAATTTTAAAATTATTAAATTTTTAAAAATTTAATATTTATTATTTTTTGTGTAATTATTTGAATACATTAAAAAAAAATACGAATGCGATTATACGGAAATTATATTTATTATGTTGGATATATAGATGGAAATTATATTTCATTGAATCACAATGAGAATAGATGAAAATATAGATTTAAAGTAATTGTTTGAGAAACTATAATCAGATTCATACATCTATATTCTTGCACAAATTTAATGTTTAAATGCAAACATTCCTTCAATTGTTAGCTGAATTTTAATATGCATAACCAAAACGCTCGGACATCGAAAAGGAGTTTGAAATGCTTAATTTGTGTATTTTACTAAATTCGTCATTGAACAAAGACGGAATTTGATCTTTTGTTTAAGGAAAAATGTTGGAAAAAATTACATAATTCACAAAGAAAGAAAAGAATTTTCATGTAAAAAACACATCCAACTCATTTATTGATATTTAATACGGCTGATGAAAGCGAATTCCGCCTTCTCACTGACGTTAATCACCCTTCTACAAAGATTTCATCACCGCTTTGTCATCGCCACCCGACAACCACTTTTTTGTGTAAAAGCAGACAACCGAATTCTTTCCATTTTGCACCGTTTTTTGATCACCCCCACTATTTAATACATAATATAAACGGGGTTAACGACTTGATAGCTTAATTACGTCAGTACCCGAAAAATCCCCTAAAACTTTCCCGAAAACAACACTCCGTTTTGTCGATTTGGGAATAAAAGGCCTCACTAAGGCCTTGTGTTACCAGTGACTTGACCATGCGACGCCATGAGTCGATCATTGTTTGGGCATGGACGGCTATAAAAGACACGGCACTTGACGGAAACACAAGACGGCCTTTGTCTCCGCTGCAGAAAACCTTTATGAAAGCAGACGCCTTTAATCAGTTAATAAACTGAATCGTTTCTTCAAGGCTAGAGCTGGAACCTGGTGGTTGGAGGTGGTGGGGGGATATATACCTCTTTTTGATGCAGTTCTGTTGCACTTTCTCTATTTTTGAGTCAATTGGTTGCTCAAGTGGGGTGGCCCGCGACAAAATCGTTTGGTCGCGTGCCAGTCATCAAAATCTTATTCGCAGATGGTAAAACAGGCTCAGTTGCTGAGGGAATTGAAAACACCGATCCTCTTAGAGATTCGTGAAACATGATTTTATTCATTGATTGAAATAGGGGGTGTCAAATTTATTTACATTATCATAAAAACTATGTTCTTGAAAACAAAGCAAAGTTTTTCTTTATAGATTGCTCTTATTAAATTACCTCAGAAAATATGAAAGTATAAAAATGAAAATAAAGTTTATAATTATTAGGAATCTAGAGAAAAATTAATTTTTTGAAATAATAGCCACAGGAAAATATTTGAAGCCCAATAAATATGAACTTGAATATTTATCTAAATATCGTCAGTTGCTATAGCATTATTTCCACAAGAAATTAATATAATGTAATTGACAATAATGTTTCAGTGAATTCCGTTATACATATTTTACACAGTAATTAATTCTCTTACAACACTTCCACGTGTTTAGTAGCATTAAGTTAAACAGTATTATGCAAAATATTAATAAAGAGATTCAATTATTATATAGCTATTATTAAAAAGTAATTCATTTATATAATATCCTCCTTAAATCAAAAATCGAAATGCACTTATCATTTTTGATACTAGTAAGCAATTAAAAAAATAATTAATTAAAAGAGTTCAACATAAAAGGATATTTCTGAAGATATTCTTTAAAATTTTATTATATTTTTAAGAAAAAGTTTGATTGACAACACTTAAAAATATTAATAAAATTTGAAGAAATAGTATAAAATTCAATATTAAGCATTGAAAAAAATATTTGTAACATTTTTTTCCATTATATGCAATAAAATGTAATACTGCTCGTTATATGTAATTAAATGTAAAAAATATGTTAATTAACAGTGAAAAGTTTAGCTAATGTTAACGGTGTGTATATCTTATTATAATATTACATAGCAATTAAAATGATTTAAGTATTACTGTGCACTGAATTAGATTAATGTTTTACCATTAATGTAATGTGCATGGAGTAGAAGATATCAGATCGAATGTGGACTTCATTATTTGACACAATTCAAATCCACAAGGTGATTGACTGTGTCTAGAAAATTTGTTTAACAGAAATAGAGGCAGCCAAAAATGTATCGCAATTAATATTTTTCTTATTACGCATTCTAAAAAAATTCGAGTGTTCAGCATCTGATGAAATCTGATTTGCTTACCATCATAAATAAATCATTTTGGCTTTCAACTGAAAGAATTCGATCTAGATTAGATTGGATTCACTCTGGTTTAAGCTTTTAAGACTGGCTGAGTTTTAAGAAATAAAAGTAGAAAATTTTCCCTATCAGATTGGAATTCCAAACGCTGTTTTTAAGAATGTAGTGTATAAGGCCACGGTGGCCTGGTTGGTTAGGGCGTTGTTCTCCTTACCAAAAGGTGGTGCGTTCGAATCCCGGCTTAGTCGAAAATCCGTCGTGTTCATTAATGGCGACTGGAGCACGTAAAATATGTCGGGTCCAAATTAATACCTCTGGGGGTGGTTGGAGCCAGGCTATGGAGCTTCTCTGGTTTCAATATCTAAAGTGGAAGATTCAGATGGTGTTTCCATCTATGAGCCAAAAGTCGTACGTCCACCTTCGTATGAGGGTGCTCTAATCAAAAATGGAAGGCGTCCTCTCTCTGACTTTATTCGCCTAATCTTTAACGGGTGGGCTTGCCGTTGCCAAGTGTCATCAGAAACAACAACAAGAATGTAGTGTAAAATGAATGAGATCAGAAAAAGAATCAGGTATAAATCCCACCACCTTTTGGTAATTATTATGTTATTAGTAACAACAAATGTGTTAAATTAGAAACAAAATTGGAAAACCACTTATGGATCTCAAAGATCCTTTAAATTTTTATAAATTGTAAGAATTGCCTCTTTAAGAATTATATAATTTTTAATTTCATTTAATTAATTACTTTTAAAATCCTTTTAACTATTTATTATATAATAATTATTACGTAGTTACCACTTTTATAATCGAATAAACAAATTGTCATCATAAATATTTGAATTCAAAAATTTTATAAATTCTATTCTCATTATCTTCAATTTAAAGCAAACTTCCATTAACAGTTAACTATACTTACATCTTGAAATTTATTTTCCATTAACTTAATAATAAACCCAATCAAATAACATTTAATCATTGTTTTTTTTGTATTAAATATAAGTATATGCTTTTCACATTTCATATTTCTTCAAGGAGAATATCATATATTTGCCAAAATTATTTTTTGATTTTTGCTCATCAATTATTTTAAATTGAGGAGAAATTTTAGTTTATTAGCTGTACTGCTTCATTTTTAATATTTTCCCTTAATAATTTAAATATTTATTTAAAATAATGTAAAAAATAAAATCACTATTTTAATTTATTTTTATATTTCATTTTTAATAATTTTAGGACAAAATTAAAAAAAATTATTGCTATTTGTATTTTACTGAGAATATTAAGTGAAATTTATTATTTTCAAATAGGATATGAAAAGCTATTTATTTTTATATTTTACTTTTATTAATTTTATGATAAAGTTAAAAAAAATTATTTCTATTTTGTATTTTACTGAGAATATTAATAAGTTAATATTACTTTCAAATAAGATATAAAAAGCTATTTATTTTTATATTTTATTTTTAATAATTTTAGGACAAAGTTAAAAAAAATATTGCTATTTTGTATTTTACTGAGAATATTAATAAGTTAATATTACTTTCAAATAGAATATAAAATGCTATTTATTTTATATTTTATTTTTAATAATTTTAGGACAAAATTAAAAAAAAAATTATTGCTATTTGTATTTTACTGAGAATATTAATAAGTGAAATTTATTACTTTAAAATAGGTTATAAAAAGCTATTTATATTTTTCTTTATTCTTATCATTTAATTTTTTTTATTTAATATTTTGATTCATAAAAACTTCTCAAGTCAGAATAAGATAAATCATACAACACAATAAGCCTACAAGTTCGAATATTTTTTTCTCCTCTAAAGTCCCAAACTCATAGCTTTTTCAGCAAAAGCTGAAAAACGAAACAATAACTTTCACTCGCTATCCGAGCCCTAAGCTTCCAGTGAAAGACCTACACAAGCCAAGATAATGAATAAGTGCTGAGTGTGTAAAATGAGAGAGGTGTTTTAATTTTATGTTTTTTCTCCCGTCTTTCTGCACAATACGATATTGCAAGGCAAGGAGAATATCACGTTGTGTTTAGGTTTCAAACGCGCCTAAAAAACGGCGCCAAACGCAGGGGCAGAGGTGCACAAGCATTGTGCCCCAACCCAAACAATAGATAACTTGTGAGATTGAGATTCGCTCCCGTGATTCCTTGCGTCTTGGGTGGATCTGAGTCCCACATTCTTATCTGACGTTTCTTGGATATTTAGGATGAAAGGATAATTCCGTTAATGGAAGGAAAGGGAATAACACTTTTCCTTTCTCTAACATTTAACATTGGGAAAAGATTCATTCAGAAAGTTTTTAACATTTTAAAGCATAGAATTATTCAGCCTAAGCTAAACTAAAAAAAATTTCTGTATTATATTCTTTAATATATAGAATTTTTACTACATAATATACAGCAGAAAAACTTATTGATTTATGCTAAATTTTTTATGAAGATTAGATAGAGTGTGTAAAAGATTAGTTCTTTAAATTTTTAAATTTTAGAAATTTTTTAAAATGATTTATAAAAAAGGTAAAATTTTAAATTTATTTACATATAAGCATCTTATTTTTACGGCTAGTAATAAGCGAAGTCTTGCAATTGATTCGATTCTGGCTCAGTTAAAACTTATTACAATAAAAATTGTATAGTCTTATCTCCTTAACTTATATATAAGTTTAAAGAATTTAAAGCTAGGAACAGTTCGGTTCTGGTTCTTAATTTGTCATTTTATTGTAACATTTTTGGACGTCAGGTCTAATTTGATCATGAATAAAGGCTTAAAGTGAATTATGAACTAATGCAAAAAATCTGTATTCAAAGTGTGAGTTGAGCTTTTGTTTGTTGAATTAATGACTTTTCTCACAGTGAGTTCTCTTATGATTTGAGCTTAAGGTTCTGAAAAGCATCATAATGGCTTTCTGGCTTTTTATTCAACAATCAGTGGATTCAAATCCCACCTCCATTACAAATGCTTGAGACTATTTGGAATCCGTTTTACATCGTATTTTCCGATCTAATTGGTAATTCAGCACAAAATGTGACCACAGGGAAATAAACCAAGCTCTTATTATTTGATTACAATTTAAAATCCGGAAGGTTTATAATAAGGTGCCTCTAGACTATTTTGATAGAAATTATTGATTACTTCAATCTCAATACAAATATATATTTTTAAAAAAATTATTAAAAACAATTTAATTATAAATATAGTATTTTTTCACTAACTGTTAATTTTAATTTTAAAGATGCTAATTAATTTTGAGTTTAATAAAAATTAAAATAATTGTGTTATTACACACACACACACACACACACACACACACACACACAC